>PVKE010021740.1:0-26219 GCA_004027555.1 Craseonycteris thonglongyai
TGTTCAGCAAAAGGCAGTGGAGGGAGCCAAGATCCGAGTCCAGGCAGCCTGATCCAGAACCCCGATCTTCCTCTACACTGCATTCCCACACAGGGAGAGCAAGCATTAAATAATCATAGGAAGCCAAGGAAAATCAGTATGGAGGCCCCCGAATTGTTCCTGAGTTTCCTAGCAGCCAAAGCAAAGAGGAAAACAGGTTTCCTTCTCAGCTGGGAGCCAGGAGTTCGCTGGCGGGCTCTGGCTATTGGCCCCTTCAGGATACACCTCGGCTTCTGCCCTGTCCTCCAGTTCTTCCTGGAGCCCCCGCCACTGGCCGAACCCGCAGGGGGCTGGGCCAGGTCCCTTTCTGCCTGACTGGAGGCTCCTCTCCCAGGTGGTCCTGTCCTCATTAGTCCAGATATGCCAGGCCCGTCTCAATCAGAAGGCCGCCTGCCAATCCTGCTTCCTCGCCTTTTCCGTCTGCAGTCCTAACTTCATCTCGGTGTCTGCTTCCTGGGTGACCCGAAGGGCGTGTCTCCTCACCCCACTGCGACCCTGATCTTCATAGCCCCATTTTCCAGGTTGAGGAGACCAGAGGCCCAGTCTAAGTGACTTTCTAGGGGTCAGGCAGCCCCACCATCTCCCTCCTCCGGTCCGTGTAGCACCTGCCACCAGGTTATTCTCTCTAAAAACTCCTCTTGCATTTTGTGACACTCCTGTTCAAGAACTGGCCATGATCCTCCATGGTCCCCAGGTTAACCCAGCCCCTTTGCCTGGCACTAGAAGGGTCCAAGAGGACAAGGGACTAGCATAAAGTCACACACAATGAGGCTGAGGCGGAGGTGGGACTTACATTCAGGACTGGGGGCTCTAAAATCACAGTGCCAACAAGAGAGGGCACCTCAGGGTCCGAGTGGACCCAGGTGGGTCAGCCTCTTCTAGCTACAGCACAGGCCTGGTCTGCAGCACACAGCCTGACCTGCTGTAGCCGCCGCCACCCGATGAGCCCTGACCTCCTGGTGGGGAAGGGGGGTGGGAGCTTCCAGCCCCAAGCCTGGTCCTCACCATCACTGCTGCCTCGGGACAGAGCAGGTGTGCAGCTACCAGTGCCCCGCCCAGCCTCCAGCCTGGACACTGAGGTGCCAGGGCTGGCAGCAGCTTCCACACCACTCTCCTGGACCATCCCAATTAATCCTTAATCCTCAATTAAGTCATCTCTCCTGGCAGCCTGTTGCTCCAGGCTTGCTGCTTCGCTGGGAGCCATGGCCCACCTTCCTTCCCACCACCGTCCACTGGGTGGCAGAGCCGAGAACCCGTCCTTCACCAAGAGGGGCACCTACCACCCCGCTCCACTGGCTGTGGCCCGTCAGAACCGGGCCAGAGCCAGTGGACCTTCTGATTTCCCAAGGGGAGCAGATTTTTACATTAAACCTACCTTAAACAGAGTATAACATACATTCAGTAAGGCATATAAATCTTGTGTACCCAGGTAACCAGCAAGATATCTACTTACTTTAGGAGAAGCTGGGATGGCTCTGCGGGTTAAGCGCTCGCTTTGCAGCCCTGAAGCGCGAGGATCGAATCCTGGGCCTGGCCCATGCGGACCCATATGCTGAACGGGGGGTGTACCCCCAGTTCAGTTCTTGCCGGGGTCTATGAGGGAGGCTCCTGGCCCAGTTCCTGCCCTATGCAGCCCTGTGCCCACCTGTGGAGTGAAACTATATGGAAAACTGATGCTGTCAACTATGAAGACGGCTCTGGGCCCTCCCCATTCTGTCTTCTCTCTCTCTCCATCAAAAAAACAAGAAAAATAAATCTTAAAAAAAAAGATATCCATTTATTTTAGACCAATCCTAGATATACAGAATTATTTCAAGGGTAGGACAGCATGTTCCCATGTAGCCCACAACCAGCTTCTCCTGTGTGTTAGGCAAGGTTCTCCAGAGAAACAGAACCAGTTGGAGGTGTGTGTGCGCAGATATGTACTATGAGGAGCAGGCTCAGGTGATGATGGGGGCTGAGCAGTCCCGTGATCTGCAGGCAGGAGAGCTAGAGATGAGGCTCCAGCCCAGCCCGGGGCCTGAGAACCAGGAAAGCTGATGGTGTAAGTTCCAGGCTGAGGGCAGGAGCTCTGATGACCCAGCTCAGCAGGCGGGCAGACAAGGAATTCTGGTTCATTTTATTCGAGAATGGTGTTAGAAACCAAGATCTGGAGGCTAGATCGCTTCTAGGTCCTCTCAGCTGATAGCGTGAGGCAATATGTGCGTAATCTGTGTATACATACATTTATAAATATTCTGCATGTAACCAACTGTATCTGTATTAGGCTGAACATGAGTTCATATTGACGTCACCAATTCCAATCCACCACATGGACCAGTCTTAGTTGTAACTTCTCATTCCAGCAGTGAGAAACAATCCATCCTACATCTACGGGCACTTAATTTGTCAATTCTAGCGCATGGGGGTAGTGGTTTCGGAATTGGTCCATACCCTCATGGGAAACCACTTCACCAACTAGAGTGGTACCTCTGCTTATCTTACTTGATTCCCAATCAGGGTCAGCTGCCTACTATCCTCTGGCCCAAGGGGGTATCGCTGATGAGGATGGTGTGAGATTTGAATAATCTGATTCCGGCAGGTCCTCTTGTCCATGATTCCTTTGCTACAGGGTCTGGCATAGAGTGTTTAACGAAGGTTTGCTCTCCCTACTATTGTCATTATGAGGCACGGCGTGGGGCCTTCGGGAGAGCAGGTTGAGGGGTCTTTCTGATCGCCCTTGGACCTAACGCCAGCCTAGACCCCGGAACGAGGCAATTTGGAGGGAGAGGCGCGGTGGCGGCGTTGATGGAGAATCCGTTGCCATGGGAACAAACGAAGGCTTCGGAGAGCGCACGCGCAGATCGAGCACAGGTTGTTGAACCGGCGAAAGGTGACGTAAAAGCGCACGGGGTGGGGCGAAGGGCTCGGAACGTCAGAACCCAGCGTCCTCCGACATCCCAAGCGGAAGAAAGGCGCGCGCTCCGGGGCGGCGGCGACCGCTGTCCCCGATGAAGCGAGACCGGGCGGCGCGGAGCTGACCCGCGCAGCGGCGCGAGTGAGGCGTGAGGGCGTTCCAGACCCGAGTCCGGGCTTCCGAGGCCCCGCCTCTCGGGCCTTGGGACTAATCGGATAGAGAGCGCGCGGGCCACAGCCGCGAACTCGCCAATTGCGGGAGTGCGTCGGCACCGCCCAATCCGGAACAGACAGGTGCGAGGTCCGGAAGGCGGAAGCCAATCAGCAGCGGTTGCGACCTGTTGGGGTCGGTGTCGGCCAATGAGGAGGCCCGAATGACATCTTCGTGCACCAATCGAGAGTGAGGGAGCATTCGTGCCAGCCCGCCCTTCCGGCCTCAGCTCTATTTACCAGGGGCGTGCTGCCCGCCTGCCAATCAGAGCGCGGCTGAGTGGCCAGGCAGCCAACCCCGGAGGAGCGGCCGGCCGGCGCCTGCCGCACCCAGGAGTTGGGGATGTCCTACAAGCCTATCGCCCCCGCCCCCAGCAGCACCCCGGGCTCCAGCACCCCTGGGCCCGGGACCCCAGTTCCTACAGGTGAGGACCCAGCTTCACCCCTGCCTGCCTGCCCGGGCGGTCGAGGTCTCGAAGAGAAGACGGCCTGAGTTGTGCGGTACTGGGCCTGTCACCTACCTACCCTGAGCCTCACTTTGCCGGCGTGTGAAGTGGGCGTGGTCGTGTAAGGTCCTGGTGGGCTGCAGCGGGCGGGGTTTGTCCCTGAAGTGGAGCAGCCTGGAATGAAGCATCCCTTTGGAAGGAGTTGGGCGAATCCGGTCGGGGGGCTTGGAGCGCTTGGGGCTTGGAGGGCTGTCCCGCGCTGACTTCTTAACCCGCGCATGTTGCAGCCGGAAGTGTCCCATCGCCGTCTGGCTCGGTGCCGGGAGCCGCAGCCCCTTTCAGACCACTGTTTAACGACTTTGGACCGCCCTCCATGGGCTATGTGCAGGTGAGTGGGACCAACGGATTGCCTATGATTGGGGACTGAAGGCCCCCCCGGGGCCAGAGCTCACTGCCCTGTTCTCTTTTGACGTAGGCAATGAAGCCACCTGGCGCCCAGGGCTCCCAGAGCACCTACACGGACCTGCTGTCTGTCATTGAGGAGATGGGCAAAGAGATCCGGCCCACCTATGCTGGCAGCAAGAGCGCCATGGAGCGCCTGAAGAGAGGTGAGTGAGACCAGGCTCACCCACCCCCTCACCCCACCCTGTCCCCCCAGGAAGCAATGACATCTGGAGGCCACCCGAGCCCAGCCTAGACCCGGGCCAGGATCACTATCCAGAAGTGTATTGAGTTGAGTTAAAATTGAGTCAGTGTCCATGGCAGGACCAGGGAATCTGTATTTCAACTGGGCAAATCTGAAGACTGGTCAAACCTCCAATCTCATCCAGCCCTTCATCAGATTATAGTTCCTCTTACTGAAAGGAAAGGGGGTGGAGAGGGAGGGGTCTTCTCCTGGAGGGGTAGGGGTGGGACTGGGGAGGGTCACTGAGACCCTGTATGTTACTTCCCCACCCCCACCCCCACCCCCACCCCAGGCATCATCCATGCCCGGGCCCTAGTCAGAGAGTGCCTGGCAGAGACAGAGCGGAACGCCCGCACGTAACAGGACGCTTCTCCGCCTCCGAGTCTGGACCTTTTCCGGCCACTGCAGGTCACCTGCTTCTCTCCCTGGCCTTCACCCCCAAGTTGCACTTCCTGTCCTGTGTCCCTTGGTGGGTGCCCTCCAGAAACCATGGGTGGCTCTCACTCCAGTTGGCAGCACTAACTGGGACCCCTGCAATAGTTAGCAGCGAGATCACTGTGAGTCCCACCTGTGACCTGCCAATAGTGTTGATAACCGGAGCTTTCTCCTTTCTGCGGGCCCCACCACTCAGCACTTACCCAGGACTTCTCATTGCTTTGTCCCAGACCCCTTCTCCCCCAGAGGGGCCTCAGAAGGCCTGTCACCTCCCTGCCTTGTCTCCTGGGTCATAGCCACTCTTTTCTCAGTGTGTCTTTTGCTAAACATGCCCTTTTTGTATAAATAAAGAATAATTTGGAGTTGTTCTCTCAGCTCTTAAGTCTTTTGAGTCTGGTACTTCTGGTAAGCCGGGTGGTCTGGGAAGAAAGGGGGAAAGAGGTTCTGAGGGTGAGAGAGAGGCAGACTGAGCCTGGCCCAGCCTCGCTCCGCCCTGTCCATTGACTTTGGGAGGGACCCTGCCGGGGTCAGCCCTCAGCCTTACCAGCTGTAATTAGAAAGCTTTGAGCTCCAGTCGCTGAGAGGCCTGCCCTCTTTCACGTGCTGCCACCAGGGGGCAGCGCAGGGCCTTGGCCTCCTCCACAGCTGGAGGGCAGTGTCACCAGCCGGACCTAGAGGGCTCTACCTCCGGATTAACAGTGATGCTTGGCAGGGTGGAAATGCCAGTTCACTTAAGCCACGCCTCCACGTGCCTTAATACCCTAAGAACATAAACTGAATTGGCCCTGGAAACTCTAAATACACCGTATCTCTGACTCCACGGAGAGGAGGGTGTGCACTGCTGCTTCCCTCCCCCCAGCACCTGCGAAGTACAGCCGAGGGGAGAGGGCTAGCTTCCAACCTGGTGAGACCCAGCTCGGTGCTGCCATCCACCGCCCCAGCGCCTTTAGCGAACTGGGTGTGGCCTCACGATCCCAGCCCTTGGGTGTCAGCCTTTCCCCAGGGTCTGGTGGCTGGTTGGCCAGACTTGTGGACCCGGAAGGTATAGGTGGGGCCCCATTTGAGGGGCTAGTCCTAGGATTCCAAGTGACTGCAGGCCGCTGCCTGGAAGTGTAGCTGAATGGTCTCAGAGGCCTGGGGCGCTGGAATCCCATCCCCTAGGCAGAGGCAAGTCCTGAGACCCGCTTCTAGCCAGACTTTGGTGGGGGAAGGCGTTTCCCCTACCCGAGATCTCAGGTGTGAGGGGTTGGAGAGGATGGGGCTGGGACCCTGCTCTCTCTCCCTAGCACATAGAAGGGCTGGGCTAGGGTAGAGACAGAAACCAAGAGTGCTTTGGGGGTCCCAAAGAGCAGAGGGAGTAAAGAGCGCCAGCATTTGGAGAACGGCTTCTTCCCCTAAGCCTTGGGGAAGGAAGGCAGGGCCGCCCTCCTCCACGGCGGGCGGGGCTGCCCGGACCCTGCAGGGGTGGGGAGGGCCCGCCGGGCCCAGGAAGGGGGCGGGGCGGCCGCAGTGACGCGACGGGCGGCGGGGAGGGACGGCAGGGCGCCGGCGGGCGGTCTGGGAGAAAGGTCGGGGCCATGGGCCCGCGCTGTGCCTCCAGAGGGTCCGGCCACTGCTGGAATCCGAGGCCGGGGCTGGGGGCGCTCCGGGCTCCGCCCCGCAGCCCGTCTGCCCTCGCCCATACCCGGTGAGGGGCGCCCACCCTCAGCTAGAGGTGAGCCGGGACGGCGGCGAACGGGCCAGGAACCCTGCGGGGGACCGGGGCGCCGGGGAGCAGAGGGAAGTGGGGACACTGGGGCCCCTCGCCCTCTCGCTGGGTGAGAGGTGCTCGGTTAGGCTGGGTGCCTGCAGCGGAACCGGAGCGCGGGTGGGCTGAGCGGGGTCTCTCAGGGCCGGGGCGAGTGGGATACCAAGGGCAGCCCGAAGATGGGGTCAGCCCCTGGGAAGGGCGATGTGCAGCTGCACAGACCGGTGCCGGAGGCGCTGGAGGGGTGCGAGGGAGGGGAAAGCCGAGCACTGGGCCGCCGGCCGGGGTGGGGACGGCGGGTCTGGGGGGCGGGGGCGTTATTTATCTGGTTCAGGTGCGGGGGTGTGGGGCGCACTGGGCTGCTCCGCGGAGAGACACCCCGGGGGACAAGGTTTCATGGAGACGAAGGGAGTAGGGGACACGGGACCCCACCGACTCTGAAAAAGGGGTGCAGGGGGCGGCCCCGAGGGGCGCGCTGTGGAAGGCAGGTCCGGACTCCAGGGGGCGGGTCCCCGAGGGATGCTGTTTCCAGGGGGCTTAGGACGCGCCGGGGGGGGGGGGGGGGGGGCGGGCCGGCCCGCGCCGCCGCGCCGGGGGGCCCGCGTCAGCGCGCGGTTTCCATGGCGACGGGCGGGTGGGGGACGGGGGCTGCGCGGAAAAGAGGTCAGCGCTCAGCCTCGCTGCGGCTCCCGGCCCCCGGCGGCGCTGGCGGCGGCGGTGGGCTCGCGTCTGCCTCCCCCGCGGCGGGCCGGGGCATGGGGTCCTGCGGGCCGAGCCCCTCGGCCTGCGCGCAGGGCTCGGGGCCGCGCGCCGCCGCCCCGCACTGACGGCGGTGCCGTGCCCTGCGCCAGGCGGAGCGGAGGCCGCGCGCGGCCGGCCGAGCGCCTTCAGGATGCTCATCAAGGAGTACCACATTCTGCTGCCCATGAGCCTGGATGAGTACCAGGTGGCCCAGCTCTACATGATCCAGGTGAGGGCGGTGGGAAGCCGGGGCCATACTTCTTGATGGAGAAACGGCAGGAGCGCGCAGGCCGCACCTGGGACAAGGAGCTGGGCCCAGCTCAACCCCCACCAGCCCTGCCCCAGGGCTTGAAAGGGCTCAGAGAAGAGAGAAGTCCCCTTTCAGATGCGGGGGGTGGGGTGGGGGTGAGGGGGCAGGGGCTGTGGGAAAAGGAGTAGAAGGGCATAGCTGTACCTCCCCACCCCCCAAGTGCCCAGCCTATGCCGGGCACTCAGCCCATATCTGATCTTTTTTAATCCTCCTTCCAATCTGTGATCCCATGGGGGTAGGGAAAAAAGTGCATGAGGAGGCAAGAGTGAGAGGCAGAGAGTAAGGAGGGGTCCTAGGTGGTAAAGAAGGCTGGGTGGGGGTCCCAGAGGGTGCCGGATCCTGCCAAGCCCAGGTCAGGGAGATGGGATGAGGATCAGGCACCAAAACTGACAGAGAGGCAGGCAGGGCCCACAGAGGGTAAGGGAGGAGGTCTGAGCTAAGAGGAAGCGGGTAGGGGTCTGGGCTTGGCCTTGGGCTGTGAGAAGAATGGGCCAGGGCAGGCTCTCAGGGAGGGGAGAGGGCTCGTACAGACCCTCAGGGACTCCCCTCAGAAGTACAGGATCGATCTGCAGAGACAAGAGGGTAGGATCCAGCCTCTGGGGACTGAGTGGGCCAAGTGTGGGCTCCAAAGCTATAAAAGGGCAGAGTCTGAGGGCTCTCAGGCTGTGAGGGGGTGTGGCAGGAGGTGATCGTGGGGTCCGTTTTACTCAGTTCTTCCAGCCCACCCACCCTGGCCTCCTTGCTGGGGCAGGTGCAGAGTGCTGTCACCTCAGGAGCTTGCAGTAGCTTCCCCTCTGCCTTGAATACTTCCTCTACCCCACTCCACATCCACTCCGCACCCTCCCTCCCTTCATTCAAGTCATGTTCAAATCAGTCATGTTATCTTCCTGGGAGGCCCTCTCTGACCATCTATGGACATTATAATCCCTAACACAATCCCCTTACCCTAGTCTCTGCTTTCTTTTTCCCCGTAGCACTTACCACCGCCTAATATACCTTCTAGTTTGCTTTTTTCTGTGTCTGTCTCCCTCCATTAGAACGTAAGTTCTACAGGGGCCGGGGTCTTTGTTCTGTTCATGCACAGATCCTAATTGGTATCGTCCCATACCATGCAGACACTCAACCCTGGGGGGCGCTGGACCACAACTGATTCCGCTCCCGGGAGCTGCAGGGGGCCAGGGTCCGGTTTTAGGGCATTGGAAAGGCTGGGACTAGGGTTCCAGAACTGTGCGGGGGGACCAGGCCACGCTGGGGACCCCAGGAGCTGAGCCTCAGCTGCACATCTGCTCTGCCCTGGACTACAGAAGAAGAGCCGGGAGGAGTCCAGTGGCGAGGGCAGCGGTGTGGAGATCCTGGCCAACCGGCCCTACACAGATGGGCCCGGCGGCAGTGGGCAGTACACGCACAAGGTGTACCATGTGGGCTCCCACATCCCAGGCTGGTTCCGGGCACTGCTGCCCAAGGCTGCCTTGCAGGTGGAGGAGGAATCCTGGAACGCTTATCCCTATACCCGAACCCGGTGAGTGGGTGGGTTGGGCCTGAGGCCACAGGGGGAGCCACCCTGGTGGACACAGTAGTGACCCTTGCCCCTGACCTCTGCCCAGGTACACCTGCCCCTTCGTAGAGAAATTCTCTATTGAAATAGAGACCTATTATCTGCCTGATTCGGGGCAGCAGCCAAACGTCTTTAACCTGAGCGGGGCTGAGAGGAGACAGCGCATCCTGGGTGAGGCCTGGAGTCATTGGGGCAGCAGGAGGTGGGGGTGGGGGTCCCTGGAGACCCTCAGACCCTCTCAGGCCACCTGGATCCTCCCTGGGCAGCCTCTGACGAGTCTCTGGCTCTCTGAGGGCCTTGGCTTCCTGCCTTCAAAAGGCCACCCTCCCGGTCCTGAGGCAGGGGCGGCAGGGGCTGCAGGGGCTGGTGGCGCTCAGTGCTGCTGGGACCCCCTCAGACACCATCGACATCGTGCGGGATGCAGTGGCCCCAGGCGAGTACAAAGCGGAAGAGGACCCCCGGCTGTACCGCTCAGTTAAGACGGGCCGAGGACCGCTGGCTGACGACTGGGCACACACAGCCGCCCAGGCGGGGCCCCTCATGTGTGCGTACAAGCTGTGCAAGGTGGAGTTCCGCTACTGGGGCATGCAGGCCAAGATTGAGCAGTTCATCCACGATGTCGGTGAGCACCCCGCGTGCCCCAGGTTTGAGCCGGGCTGCTCCCAGGCTACAGGGGACAGGAGCATAAGGCCATCATTGCCATTTGATGTGGTGAGCGCTGAGACGCAAAGGGAAGCAGCACAGCCTGCCCAGGGGTCAGGGGACACTAGCCATGAGGTACAGGTAAGAGTCCAGAGGGCAAGAAGCCGGTGGCATGGTTTTGAAGTCTAAGACTTCTTTTTTTTTTTTTTTAAAGTCTAAGACAACACATTCTGTGAGTCAAGCGAGACTTAGATTAGCGGGGTCGACAACATGCTAAGGGGTGCAGGCGAAGTCTGTGACTCTGACATCGTTCCCTCAGGGTCCCACCCTCTGTCCCTGGTCCCCAGCAGCCCATGTTTCACACCACCTTAAACCAACCCCACGGCTCCTGCAGCTCAGTCCTGCCCCCCCTCCCAGGTCTAAGGCTGCGGGGGGCACCGGCAAGTCCAAAGGGTCCTGGATGGGGGTGTCCAGGGGCCTGGGTTCCACTCTACTCCGGACTCCCATGGAATCTCCAGTGAGCCCCTTCCCATATCTGCACTTTAATGTTTCCTTCTGTAAACAAGGAGGAGCTTAGGCCAGATATTAAATGCTAGTGCTGATCCCAGATCCCTTACTAATCACTTCCCATGCAAGATCTCCTTTAACACCCACAACACCCCTCAAAGACTATTATTATTCCCATTTTACAGATGAGGAACTTTAGCACAGAGAATAATACAAGCTCCTTGTCTTTGGAAAAATGCCAAAAAGCACAAATAAGAAAATAAACAATACCCCCATATTGCCACTGTTAAGTTTCTGATCTATTTCCTTCCATAAGTTTATAATTATAATTCAGCTATTATTACTTTATTTCCTAGATGTTGAGATTTCTAACATTATTCCTCAGCTGAAAATGAAAATATCCTAGGACGGGCATCATCTTTCACGGCAACCTTCATTAAGTGCCAGCACGTCCATTAACCATTAATGCCTTCATTAACCATCAGCAATTGCATTAACTGTTAACACCTTAATTGTTAACTCCCCGGAAGAAGCCGGCAAGAAGCCAAATGAAAGAGCCAGAGCAAGCATTGGTTCCAGCTTCCTGGGGTGTAGGGGTGGTGGTCAGTGCTCAGAATTGGGGTGTCCAGAGGGATAGAAGAGGCCATGGGCAGAGAGGGAGGTGGAGGCAGGAAGACAAATGCCTGGGTTCCCACTCCTGTCCCTTGGGTAGCATACGCCCTGCCCTACTTTGTGGCTCTGGGTGGTACTGCGCCCAGGGGAGCCATTAGTTACCCACCCTTGAGGGCTGGGCACACGGCAGCCATGGCAGGAAAACTCGGGTTGGGTTTGGGGGGGGAGGGCATTGTTCTGATGCCTGGGCACCTACAGGTCTGCGTCGGGTGATGCTGCGGGCCCACCGGCAGGCCTGGTGCTGGCAGGACGAGTGGACAGATCTGAGTATGGCTGACATCCGGGCCCTGGAGGAGGAGACTGCCCGCATGCTGGCCCAGCGCATGGCCAAGTGCAACACGGGCAGTGAGGAGCCCGAGGCCCAGTCCCCCAGGAAGCCTTGCCCTGAGGCCGGGGCCGGGGCCTGCCACGCTGGTCCCCCCGAGGGGCCCGAGGCCCCCGGTGGCCCGGATGCTTCTCCCGATGCCAGCTTCGGCAAACAGTGGTCCTCCTCCTCCCGTTCCTCCTACTCGTCCCAGCATGGAGGTGAGGCTGAGGCTCAGGGGCGGGAGGGAGTGACCCTCAGACTGGATGCCCAGGCTGAGGCTGATGGAGCCCTACAGGGGGTGTGTCTCCCCAGAGCCTGTCTGAGTGGCGCATGCAGAACATTGCCCGGGACTCTGAGAACAGCTCTGAAGAGGAGTTCTTCGACGCCCACGGTCAGCACTGCAGGCCCTGGTGGGGGTGGGATGCCCCTGAGAAGCTCCTCCCACCCCGTGACTCAGCCCCTTGTCCCTTCAGAAGGCTTCTCTGACAGTGAGGAGGTCTTCCCCAAGGAGATGACCAAGTGGAACTCCAATGACTTCATTGACGCCTTCGCCTCCCCAACGGAGGCTGAGGGGTTGCCAGGTAAAGATCCTGAGTCAGATCACCAGCGCTCCATATGCAGCGGGCCTTGGAGAACAGCTCGGTCCTAAGATGAGTGTCAGGCCAGAGAGGGTGTTCGTTAAATGCACACAGGAGTAATGAGTAGATAACGGGTGTAATCAAGGTGCAGACATGGCGCAAAGAGTGGAGGACTTCCTTTGGGGTCTAGGAAGACTTCACGTGGGGGCTGGTGTCTGAAGGATTGGACTGGGTTGGTCCAACAGAACTGTCTGTGATGATGAACATGTTCTAGCCACCGGGCACATGTGGCAGTCAAGCACTTGAAATGTGGCTAGTGTGACTAAGAAACTGAATTTCGTGTTGCATAGTTCAGTTCATTTCCACTGAAATAGGCTCAAGTGGCTAGTGGCTACCATGTTGGACAGAGCAGGATTAGAAGTAATTTTCCCAGCAAACAGGCATGGTGGGGACTTGGGGTGCTGTTCAGGCAGACAGCAGAGCGGGAGTATCTGAGGTGTCAGATGAAGGGACCCCCACAGATTCCTCAGTGACCCCCTCTCCTACAGATTCTGGAGCTGAGGCCACCAAAGATATCAGAGATGGGGACCAAGCGCCCAGGGACTCGGAGGTCAGTGTGACCAGTACCCCACATCATAGCTGTGCCCACCCAGCTGCCAGGCCACTGCTCTGACCCCCCTTGTGCCCTGCAGGGCCCAGATGGAGCTGGGGAGCTGGGGGCTGAGGCGTGCGCAGTCCACGCCCTCTTCCTCATTCTGCACAGCGGCAACATCCTGGACTCTGGCCCTGGAGATGCCAACTCCAAGCAGGCGGACGTGCAAACACTGAGCCTGGCCTTCGAAGCCGTCACCCGCGTCCACTTCCCCGAGGCCCTAGGCCACGTGGCACTGCGCCTGGTGCCCTGCCCGTCCATCTGTGCTGCAGCCTATGCCCTTGTCTCCAAGTACTGGTCAGGGGTGGAAGGGTGGGGGGTACACAGGGTCCCCACGGGGTGGGGTGAGCCCGGGATGCCGGATACCTGGGTCGGCCAGCTACGTGGCTGGACCTCAGTTCCTAGCCAATGGCTCCATCACAAGGGCCCCATAGCACGAAGACTTGCCAGCAGGCCAAGGGGACTTGGAGGGGGTGGTGGAGGGGCTGCAGGCCCCTACCCATCACTCCTCATCCTCCCCAGCCTGAGCCCCTACAGCCATGACGGCGACAGCCTGTCCCGCTCCCAGGACCACATTCCACTGGCAGCCCTGCCGCTGTTGGCCACCTCCTCCTCCCGATACCAGGGCGCGGTGGCCACCGTCATCGCCCGCACCAACCAGGCCTACGCCGCCTTCCTGCGCTCGTCAGAGGGCACCGGCTTCTGCGGGCAGGTCAGGAACGAGGACGTCCCTGGGGAGCTTGCTGTGGAGCCCTCCGGCCGGCTGCCTGCACGGCGGCCCTTCCTCACGGCGCCGCCCTCTCGCCCAGGTGGTGCTGATTGGCGATGGAGTTGGTGGAATCCTGGGCTTTGATGCGCTCTGTCACAGTGCCAGCGCGGGCACAGGGAGCCGGGGAAGCAGCCGCCGGGGGAGCGTGGTCAGTGTGGCTGGGCCCTGCGTCCTCAGGAGGGTGGCGTCTCTCCGTGTCTAGGGCTCTGCCCCCTGGAACGTGGCCTCTCTGTGGGCAGGTTCCCAGCTGCCTCCTCCTGTCCCCTTGGGGGCTCTGCTCCCCTAGTTTCGTTGATTCCCTGCCCAACCTCCAAACCTCTCTCCTCACTTCCAAGTAAGTAGAAAGCACATCATTCTCCAGTCCTAAGGACATTTCTGTCCCCTGTTCCTTCTAGAACAATGAGCTGCTCTCCCCGGAGGTCGGCCCGGGGCGGGACCCCCTGGCAGATGGGATGGAGGGGCTGACTGGGGCAAACTCAGAACCCTCAGTCCGGCCCACCCAGCACACCCCCAGCGACATGGCCAGTCCTGAGCCCAAGGGCTCTCAGAACAGGTGACATTCCTGCCCCATCACCCCCACCCCGGGCTGGTGCTGGGCCACAGAGGCAGGAGCACTGAGCACCCCTCCTCCACAGCCTGCAGGTGGCCCCCATGACAGCCTCCTCCGGGGAGCCCAGGCGGGTGAGCACAGCCTCCTGCCCACCCACTGCCACCTCTGAGGCTCCCGACGGCCCCATTAGTGCCGCCCGCCTGGACTTCAAGGTCTCCGGCTTCTTCCTCTTTGGCTCCCCGCTGGGCCTGGTGCTGGCCCTTCGCAAAACCGTGATGCCTGCCTTAGAGGGTGAGCCTTCCGGGTGGGTGGGGGCCCCGCCTCACTTGAGACCCTGGCACTGCCGCCCCCACTGTACAAATTCAACGGCCTGGGTGGAGAGGGGCGAGCCGAGGCCGAGTCCCCCAGAGAACGCTAGGGAACACACTCCCACCCACCGATGCTGTGTGAGGAGGGGTCCCACGCTGTGCACACCGCTTCATCCTGCTGCCGGAGGTTCTGATCTCTCCTCAGCCACGAGGTCGGCCTCGCTAAGCAGGACCCTGTGACCTGGGGAGTGCAGTTTGACAAGTGCTGGCCCAGGGTTACACAGCATGGCAGGGTGCTGCTTCCCACGCCCCGACAAACCCCTACCCCACTTACTCTTCTGGGTACCAGTGGCCCAGATGCGACCAGCCTGTGAGCAGATCTACAACCTCTTCCACGCTGCCGACCCCTGCGCCTGCCGTCTCGAGCCCCTGCTGGCCCCCAAGTTCCAGGCCATTGCCCCACTGGCCGTGCCCCGCTACCAGAAGTTTCCCCTGGGAGATGCCTCATCCCTGCTGCTTGGTACGCCCCCAGCCAAGATAACGGGGAGAAGGCGGGCACCGCGAGGGAGGGGCGGGGTGGACTCTCACCCAAGAAAAACACGATGTTTCTACATTGCTGGTAAACTCCAGCCACCACACCAGGACCAGGGAGCCCTAGCCCAGCCCCTTGGGGGGTCTGTGCACCCAAGACTCTGACATTCTCTGCCTGGGAGTGGAGGGGCACTGGCTGGTGGGTCCGCGTTGAAGAGTGTCCACCAGTGTGTGTGTGGGGAGGGGGTTCGTGTCTGTATAGGGGTGCATTGTGCCCCCTGTATATACTTGTGTTCATGTATCAGTGTGGGACGTGTACGTGTGCATACAAGTGGGGGTGCCCATTTGGCCCCATGAGGCATGTGGGCCTTGGGGTAGTGGAGGCAGGCATTCTGGAAGGAATGTAGCAGCAGGCTATTGGGGTGAGCTCAGAGGAGAGAATGTCCCCCACTCTTCACTTCCACCCAGATGTGGGGCAGCTCAGCCTCAGCCAAGACCCGGTGGGAAAGATGGAGGAGGTGTGGGGGCTGAGCTGTCCTGGGCCCACGGGGTGAGGACACTGGAGGGCAGCCTGGCCCCGCCTGCTGCTGAGGCTGCCCCCCTGCCTGCCAGCCGACACTCTGCAGACCCACTCAGGCCTCTTCCTGGAGGATCTGGAGATGCTGGTGCCCTCAACACCCACCTCTGCCAGCGGTGCCTTCTGGAAGGGCACTGAGTTGGGCACCGAGTCGCAGGCCCAGCCAGCTGCCCCCAGCACCACCAGTGAGGTGGTGAAGAGTAAGTCAGCCCACTGCCCATCCTGGGGAGGGGGCCCCTATTTGACCTCCAGAGCCCAGCTGAAACGCCCTTGCCCAGCACCCAGCAAAGCAGGCTGGGAGGGAAGGAGGGAGCCCACCCAGGGGCCAGGCAGGTGGGCGCAGGTGGGCGGCCACCCTGACTGACCGCCATGGCTGTGCAGTCCTGGAGCGATGGTGGGGGACCAAGCGGATCGACTACTCACTCTACTGCCCCGAGGCGCTCACCGCCTTCCCCACCGTCACGCTGCCACACCTCTTCCACGCCAGCTACTGGGAGTCAGCGGACGTGGTGGCCTTCATCCTGCGCCAGGTGGGCCGGGGACATGGGGTGGGAGATGGGAACCGGCCAGGGATGGGGAGCCGAGGGGGCTGGGGGGAGGCAGCCCCGAGGCCGTTTGCGGGAGCTCGCCCGTCCCACGCAGGTGATTGAGAAGGAACGGCCACAGCTGCCCGAGTGCGAGGAGCCATCCATCTATAGCCCGGCCTTCCCCCGGGAGAAGTGGCAGCGCAAACGCACACAAGTCAAGATCCGCGTAGGTGCTCTGTTGCCCTCCAAAGCGAGGCCCCACCTCATCTCCCCAGCATCCCGCCCCCACCTCCTCATGCCTCTGTCCTGTCCTGCTCTCTTCCCCCAAACCCTGCCTAGTCGGGTCTCCGATGGCGGCTTACCCACCCCACCTCATCCTCCACATCCTGTCCTTTCATGGCTCCGCCACTCGGAACCACAGCCCACACACACACACACACACACACTCAGGACCGCAATTCAAGTCAGAGTCGGCAAAAGCTCCCACCCCTGGGGACTCACCCCTCTACCCCAGTAGCCCATGTCCTCCAGCCCGCACCCACATCTGGACTCGGGTCCCCCTCATCAGCTCCTCCCGCATGCATCCCCAACATCTCCTGACTGTGAGCTCATGCTGTCTCCCGACAGAACGTCACTTCCAACCACCGGGCGAGTGACACGGTGGTGTGCGAGGGCCGCCCCCAGGTGCTGAACGGGCGCTTCATGTACGGGCCCTTGGACGTGGTCACGCTCACCGGAGAGAAGGTCAGGACCCAGTGGCCTTTGGCTCCTGGTAGACCTGCCCCCATTGGGCCGACCTTGCCCCAAGCAGGAGCTCCTTGTCCTGCCTCCAGCTCATGCCTGGCCAGGCTGAGCACCCTGCCCCATCCATTCCATGGCAGGCCAGCCTCTGCCCTCCATTCAAAGTCAGGGGGTGCCTGGTATCTCAGCCCCACGGAGCCTCTGCCCCCCTCTCCCTGCTCGCCAGGTGGACATCTACATCATGACGCAGCCACTGTCGGGCAAATGGATCCACTTTGGCACAGAGGTCACCAACAGCTCGGGCCGCCTCACCTTCCCAGTGCCCCCTGAGCGTGCGCTGGGCATTGGTGTCTACCCTGTACGCATGATGGTCAGGTGAGCATCGGGATCTCTAAGGGGCGGGACTCTGCCAGGTCTCGCTCCCACGCCACTCATGCCGCCCGTTGACTGCAGGGGTGACCACACGTATGCCGAGTGCTGCCTGACAGTGGTGGCCCGGGGCACCGAGGCCGTGGTCTTCAGCATCGACGGCTCCTTCACTGCCAGCGTCTCCATCATGGGCAGCGACCCCAAGGTGCGAGCTGGTGCCGTGGACGTGGTCAGGTAGGAGCAGCCACCATCCGACTCACCAGGAAGACTGGCCCCTATTCCTGGCGCCTGGAGCTGACCCCCGCCCCTCACCCCACAGGCACTGGCAGGACGCAGGCTACCTGATCGTGTATGTAACGGGCCGGCCCGATATGCAGAAGCACCGCGTGGTGGCCTGGCTGTCACAGCACAACTTCCCCCATGGCGTCGTCTCCTTCTGCGACGGCCTCACCCATGACCCACTGCGCCAGAAGGCGATGTTTCTGCAGAGCCTGGTGCAGGAGGTGTGGCGGCTGGGGAGCGTCCCTCCTCCACCCTCACTCCGCCCCATCTGGGGCCCACCCTCATCAGCCTGTGGACCCTAATCATCTGGAGAGGCCCTTATGGCCCTGCCCTGTGTGCTCCCAGAGGCCCCTATGCTTGGGGCCAACTACAGAGATCTGTCTGGTCTCGCCCTCGTGGGGGCCCCATGACATGGGACTCTATGGTCCTGCCTCTGTCCCGACGAGCAAGGCTCCGGAAACATGTGGCCCTAGATGACCACCAGACCCCGCCCCCAGCCTCAGTGCCCTGCCCCTGGGGCTGCTGACTGGCATTTCCTGCCACAGGTGGAGCTGAACATCGTGGCTGGTTATGGGTCCCCCAAAGACGTGGCCGTATATGCGGCTCTGGGCCTGCCCGCGAGCCAGACCTACATTGTGGGCCGTGCCGTGCGAAAGCTGCAAGCCCAGTGCCAGGTAAGGGCTGAGTGGAGGCACTGGGTCTGAGGCCGTAGGGATTACCTGTGTGGAGAAGCACCTGAAGGAGGCATCTATGGAAGCGCGCTGGCCTCAGGGGAACTTGGCTCCTCCTAGGACAGGGGTCATGAGCAGTTTGGAGCTGCCTGGCAGACCAGAATTGATAACTCAGGCTGCAGTGTGCTCAAGACCTTGAGTGCTGGCTCCACTCTGGCCTTGGGCATGGGCCTTGGCCTTTCTAGACTCCATTTCCTGTCTGTAAAATGGAAATGATAACATGGCACCGATCTCCAGGTATCATGAAGAGCATGTGATTTACTGCCCACCAATGTGCAGAGGGCTTGGCACAAAAATATGCTGGCTAAATGTTAGTTGGTGTTACTCCCTGCCCCCAAGAACCCTATTTTACAGATGAGGAAACAGGCCCAGAGAGGTACAGAGCTAGGAATTAAACCAAAGTGCCTGGCTCCCAGCCTGAGGTCCCTATCTGCTGAGACAAGACTTGGGGTCAGGCTACGCCAGGCCTAGAATGCAGCCAGCACTCCCTGGGAGCTGTAGAGGACAGGAGGGCCGTGTGTGGGCCTGAGACCACCATCCCCCCATCGCTGCCCACCTCTGCCCACAGTTCCTGTCGGACGGCTACGTGGCCCACCTGGGCCAACTGGAGTCCGGCTCCCACCCTCATGCCCCCACTGGACCCTCAAGGGCCACCCTGGCCAAGAGCAGCTATGGCGGGGCTGCCCCTGTGGACTTCCTCCGCAAACAGAGCCAGCTGCTTCGCTCAAGGGGCCCCAGCCAGGTAGACCGCGAGGGCCCAGGGACACCGCCCACCACCCTGACCCGGGGCAAGGCCCGGAGCATCAGCCTCAAGCTGGACTTCGAAGAGTAAGGCCCACACTGGCTGGACCTGGGTTATTTATTCACACGTTCGAGGGGCCCAAGTGGCCACATGTGGGAGGCTGGGGACCCAGACCCCTGGCCCCCCAGCCATACACCCTGCACCTTGCTTGGCCTGCCCTTCAGTGTTACTTCCCTTTCATGTGGGGGGACCCAGCCCTGGCGGGGAATACGGAGTGGGAAGGGCCCAAAAGGCTTTTGCAATGTGTAACTCCATGAAAATAAACACCACCTGCATCCCACCTAATTGCCCACCTACCTGGCCTCACAGCCGCCAAGCCATTTCCAGTTTGACGGGGACACTGATGGGTAGAGAGGGGCCAGGATGTGCCCAGTCATACAGCAGCTCAGAGGCAGGGCCAGATGAGGGCCTGGGCCCCAGAGCTCTCAGGGAGGACTCTGTCCTCCCCTCTACCTAAGGCCCTTTCCTAGTTTCACCCACCCAGCCCTCCCCTCCTAGGCCAGCCTTCCAGTTCACAGGGCTACCCTCCGCCCAGGCTCGGCTTCTCGCTACAACCTCAGCCTCCAGAAGCTGAGACCAGGGGACCATTGGATCAGAGGCTGGAGATTGGGGGGTGGGGTTGGGGGAGACCACCTCACTCAAGCAAAAGCTTTGTCTCCCACCTTAAGACTGAAGGCTCCTGGGCACCCAGCAAGAAACACTTCCTTTGTAGCAGAGAGCATCCTCATTTCTGTCAGGGACACAGGCCCAGAGAGGGCTCAGAGCGGGTGAAGAGGGCACTGGGATTAGAACCCTGATCCTTTGAGCCCAGCCCTCCCAATGGATTAGCTCAGCAGGCTCAGAGAGCGATAAATAAGGCCTTTATGTACAGAGAAGCATGTAGTGGGCGTGTGGGCTGGCAGTGGCAGGAGCACCCTGGGCAGGGTGGGCAGGGAGCTGTCAGTGGAAGAAGATGCCCCGGAAGCGGGCCTTGTCTTCCTCGTCCTTCTGCCTGATCCGCGCCTCCAGGGCCCTCAGCTCCCGGCTGACAACAGGGGCCAGGGCGGGGTCCAGCTCCAGCACCTTGGCAAAGTCAGCCTGGGCCTCCCGGGCGTTCCACACGGCCGCGTGCGCCTTGCCCCGCTTGAAGTAGGCCTTGACGTTGTCTGCAGAGGGTGCCAGCGGGCAGCAGACATACAAGGGCATGAGGAGGGCCAGCCAGCTGCCCAGCCTGCCTTCTGGCACTGAGGGTGCATGATGGGACAGAGAGCCCTCCCAACCACCATCCACACCTCCCTGGCACAACAGGGCCCACGGCCATGCCCGCGTGAAGGATGTCTGGCTGAGCTCCTGTGGGAGCTCAGAATGGAGGTGATGTCAAGGACTCAGTCTTGTGCCCCCATGCCCAGTGGCGATAGGGAGAAGGAGGCCACTCGCCTTCTGCCCCCACCCCCACCCCAGCAGCCCAGAGCCCACACTCGCCTTCATACTTGTTGAGGATGGAGGAGCAATGGTCCAGCACTTCGTAATACTCTTGGGCCACCAGCTTGCACTGACAGTAGTTGAGCAGCAGTGGTGTGATCTGCTGATCCAGGTGGATCCAGTCAGGGGACCCAGGCTGTTCCTGGGGGCATTGGGACAGGGAGAAGGGACACGCTGAGCCCAGGGCCCTGGCTCCACCCACCCGCCGCAGCCTGCGGGCAGCACCTTCATCTGCAGGTTCTTGAGGCAGGCAATGGCGTCGTAGTACTTGGCAGCGGCATCCTTCACGTGGCCCTCGCGGTACAGCCGGTTGCCCTCCTGGTGGATGACCGGCACTGCCTTTGCCTTCTCCTCATCCGTCATTGCCCATGGGTCCTGCTGGTACGTGCCGGGGTTCTCCACCTGCCGGGGCGTGGGCCATGTCAGGGGGAGCCCCAGGGGCACACAGCTGCTACGACTGCAACCCCGACCCCCCTCCAGACCGGGGACCCCAGATGCGCAATCACTGGTTCCTGCACTGACCACTCAACAGTCATTTGTGTAGCAGCTCCTACAGGCCCAACACTGCTCCCCAGGAGGGGCCCCCACAGGGACAGCCAGGGGACCACACAGGTGTCCCTGTACCTGCCCTGCCCTAGCCCCTCAAGAGTCCATCCAAGGAGCCCACGAGCCAGGGGCGGCCGGGCGGGGCTGGACACCAGCAGCCACTCACCTTAAGCATCTCAATTTCAAAGACAAGTGGCTGGGGGCTGTGCTGCAGGGCGTCCAGGTCGGCGTGGCCCAGGGAGCTGTGCTCGTGCATCTGGGCGACACCGCAGCAGTGCCGCTGGCCCTCCAGGGGGTCCTTGCCAGCTGCGATGTTGCGCAGACTCTTCGCCACCAGCGGATACAGAACTACGTGCTGCAGGAAGGCAAGGGGGCACGCGGGGCTGTCACTGCGGCCCAAGAGGCCCAACCCCTGCCCCCCGCCACCAGAGGAAGGACACTGAGGCCCAGAGGGCCTGCAACTGGCTAGGGCCCCACAGGCCCCACTCTGCAGCAACGCCAGAGGGCTTTCCCCTTGGGGCTCCAGCCTCCCAGCCCTTTCTCCCAGTGAAGGGCCCAGCTCCTGCCACACTGGCCACCAAGCCAAACCCCCACAAACACACACGCCCCCGTCCACCTGTCTCCCCATCCTTGCAGGCCCAGGGGAACTCTTACCTCCTCCTCCTCCTCCTCCTCCTCCTCCTCCCAGGGCCAAAGCCCACAGGCTGGACTCACCATTATTGGGGTCCCTCCACATTCTGTCCCCAGAGCCTCTGCCTTCTCTCCTGCCCCACCCCCACCCCATTCAGGGCCTAGCTCAGAGCTGAGCTCAGGGCAGCCGACACATCACAACCCTCAGGGCAAACCCTCAGGTGTAGGGGACCCAGCCTTTGACCTTTCACTAGGAACAGCTGCTGGGATGGGGGAAGGAACCAACTACCCCTTCCCCAATAAGCAGCTCCGCCCATGGCTGCTGCGGTCTGCATCCAGCCAGGTGACACTCCTGAGTCTTAGGTCTGGCCATCTTGTAGATGGAGGTGAACAGGCCCAGCCCCTGCCCCGCAGTAGGCGAGACCCTGGCAGAGGACCACATCCTGGCCACACAGGGTAAAAGGGGTGGAAGGCTCCAGAGGAGGGGTTTGAGCCAACCACCAACAGTCAGGGAGGGCTTCCTGGAGGTGGTGACCAGGAATTCACTGTGAAGTATGAGGGAGGATCCTGGCCAAGAAAAGGCCAGAAAGAAAAGACAGGTAAGAGGGGAAGACTGGCAGGGTGTAGACCCTGTAGGGCCATGTGAGCAGCCACAGCTTCCGCTCTAGCCTGATGGTGACCAGGGGGCATCAAAGTCAGAAGCAAGGACTCATACCGCTCATTTGCTTTTGAGAACCAATCCCCTGGCTATTGTCTGGCTAATGAAGAGGAGAAGGTGGAATCGAGGCCCCGACACCCATGTCCCGGTGGTGTGGTGTCCTGGAGGGAGTTGGTGGTGGCCTCGCCAGGGCAGAGGCCCGGGGATGGCTGGACAGACAGACAGCTCAGGCAGACGAGGACCCTCGTTACCTTGACATCGCAGTGGAACTGGGCAAGCTCCCCCTCACGCATGGTGCACACGATGGTCTCCCACACGGGCAGCTTGAACTTCTTGCCAATGATGAGCTCCATGGGCTTGCCACGCACCCGGCTGTCGTCCAGCACGGAGCCCTCCTCGTCACTGTGCAGAGTCCGGTAGTGGAACGTGGCCTGCAGGCCACATGCGGGATCAAGCAAGGCCCCAACCCTCACCCAGCCCCCAAGGACAAGGCTGCCTCCCAGTCTGCAGATGGCACCACGGACAGGCTCACCACCTGACATTTATCCCACCACCCAGGTGCGGAAACTAAGGCAGAGAGAGGGAAGTCATGGGCCCAAGTCACATGGCTAGTGGGAGGGTGGGAGGGAGCCCAGCAGTCTGGCTCCAATCATTCTTCCAATATTTACAAGGCACCTCCTAAGTCTACTAAGTACCCAAGCTCTGTGCCAGACACAGCAATGAACAACACACACAAACGCTGCCACCCCTATGGAGCTCACGTGGACCACCTCCAGGAAGAGGTGGGCCTCCAACGAGCCAATGTGCTGTGTAAGGTGGAGCTAAGTGCTACAGATCAGAAAACAAAGAGTAACAGGTAAGGCAGCAGGAGTTCACATGTGGAGAGGGGGGCAACCTTTAAGTGGAGATCTGAAGGAAACAGGGAGATGCAAGCCAGGCACATGCGGGGGGCGGGGGACGGACGGACAGCAGTTCACAGGTCAAAGATAACAGCGCAAAAGCCTGGCAGAGGGACAGTATGTGGTGCGTTCAAATAGCAGCAGGGCCACTGTGGCAGAAGCAGGGTGACTGAGGATGGGTGCACCATGTGGTCTGTGGGGCCAACAGGGATGGACCCTGCAGGGCCTATAGGCCGAGTGTGGTGAGGACATTGTTTTTTTACTCTGAGATGAAAGCCACTCAGTAGCTCCAAGCAGAGGAGGGACCTGATCTGACATGGGTGCCACTGCTGCTGAGATGAGAGCAGGGCGTAGAGAGGGGAGAGCAGAAGCTAGAAGGCGAGTTAGGTTACTCAGTAACGCAGGGGGAGATGACAGCAGTCTGGACCAGAGGGTAACAGTAGAAGTGGTGGGAAGTGGTTGGCTCCTGGGTGCATTTTGCGTATTCGCTGTGGGACATGAGAGAACAGGAGGAGCCATGGAGGCTGAGAGGTGTTTGATCTGAACAACAAGGAGGCTGGAAATGCCTTTAACAGAGATGGTGAGGCATGGATGGGTAGGGCAGGTTAAGTCTGGGTTGGCCACCAGACATCCAGGTGGAGAAGGTGAGTAGGGACTTAGATATCAAGTCTAAGGGCAAGGTAAGGCTAGAGATCTACATGTGGGGGGAAGTCCGGGCATGGAGCATTTAAGAGATGGGATCGGATGAGATCACCTAGGGGTGAGTGCAGAGAGGAGAGGTCTGAAGACTGAACCCACTCGACAGGATTTGGTTAGAGTAGCCCACACTCTCCATCACCCTCCACGCTTCTTCTCTGAGCTGTTTCCACATCAGGAAAATGGAATCAACAACACAACCCATCCCACATTGTGGAAATGAAAGAACATAAACTTGTGGAGCATTCAGCAGGGTGCTCATACAGTAAGCATGCAATCAATGCTACTGATTGCTTATTTAATATCAGCCGTCCCTGTTCTATTGGTGCCACTCTTTCACAGATTTTCAATACCTTTATCATGACCTCTCCCATCTGTTCCATCCAGGATCTCCCTTGCCAGGAGCCTCTTCAAGGCCACACCCACACCCCTTCTCTCCTTGGGGAAAGGATCCCTCCTAATGATCACTAGAGCGATGCAGCTCCCTTCTGCTCTCAGAACTTACACGACACAGCGCTGGTCAGGGAGCATGCGCTCATTCAGTCCCCAACCTCAGCCAGGATCTTCAGTCATTGGCTCAATTTGCCTGCCCAGCATGACTGTTCTGCTGGGCACAGGGGCAACTGGGAAAAGCACTCCAGGAGGAGGGAACAACATGAGCCAGAGCAGGGAAGCCTGGAGATGTGTTCGTTTTGTTTTGTTGTGTTTGGGCTCGGGGAGGGGGGTAGCCAGAGAGGTTGGAGTTGGGGGCCTGGATACACAAAGAAGGAAGAGAGGAGGCTCTTTACTTCCCAGCCTTTATCTGTCCTGAGCAATGCCAAGTAGAGCAAGTCGGCAAGCTGACCAAGGATTCCGATTTGGCAGACCTGACCTCTATGCCTGTTCTCTGGGTTTGCACATCCTGGGGCCTGTTTTCCCATCTGAACAATGAGAGCTGGTCTAAGTGTTTTAAGAAGATCCTTCCACCTATAAAAGATCTTGAACCTTGCAAGGAGCCCGGGGCCCCTCCCTAGTGTCAGGGACACTCCTAGCTCCTGGGCCTCCAGCACAGGGTCTTCTTTGGGGGGGTGGGGGGGGTATCTGTGCAAGCACTGAAATCAACCCCCTGCAACCTATTTATGATGACTGATGGCCTCCCTGGCCAATGCAGCTACACGGCCAAGCCCAGGGGCGGAGCAGACGCGTCCAAATTCACCCCTACTTAAATTCAGACCAATTAACATCCAGCTCCGCATGTAAGTGGTAGGGCCACCGACCACTGCTATCTGGGCATGCGCCACCTCTCGCCTAAGGCCTCCTCCCGCCTCGGGTACGCACAGCGCTGCAGAGGGGTTGAAGGGAGTAAGATACCAACCTTGGTTCCATCCTTAAAGTCAGGGAGCTCTCCTCGGCCCGCCTGTATCACACGCTTTTGGATCCCGTCCTCCCGGAGTCTTGCGATGACATCCGCCATCCTCCCTACCCGCTGCTCTCTTTCGGCAACTTCCGGACTCGCTCGGCAGCTTCCGGACCTGCGACGGCAATTTCTAGAGCTTCGGCAACTTCCGAGATGGCGCCATCTTGGCTGAGGGCAGACGTCAAAAAGGGTCTGACCGTGGAAACAGATGATGATTGGTTCTCTGCGCGACTGGCGGAAAGACCGGGGCCTATCAGGGGGCGTGGCCAAGGCCTGTGGGCGGGCGCTAGGTTGTCCTTGGCAATTAGGTCCTTGAATTGATTAGTGATAAGGCCCTCCCACTTGGCCTTCTGCCACTCCATTTAAAGTAGAAATACCGCTTTTCGGCCTTTTGTAGGGTGACCAGACGTCCCGCTTTTGGCGGGACAGTCCCGATTTTTAACCATTTGTCCCGCGTGCCTCAGCGTTTTAAAAAAAGGCCCGATTTTTGGAAAGAATGCACGACAAGCTAGGGAACAGCGGGAGATAGACCAAATTTTTAATCAAGAACCCCCCACCCCGTCAATGGTGTCCCGCTTTACTAATGTTAAAATCTGGTCACCTTAGTTTTGGCTAAGATTAAGTGTAAAGTTATGGAAATATAATAGATAACAGCATTACAGAGATGGGCGCTCCTTGGGAGAGGTGAAGCCAATCCGTTATGCCACCCACCAAAGACTTTTTGCATCTTACCCTCTTACCTTTTCTTTTTGCATACGTATCTAGAACAAGAGTGGTGACTTCTGCATCCTGGATTTTTTTTCTTTAAAAAATGAAAAATGTGGGGAAGCTGGGATGGCTCAGCAGGTTAAGCGTTCGCTTTGCAGCCCCAACGACTAAGGATAAGGTGACCAGACGTCCCGCTTTTGGCGGGACAGTCCCAATTTTTAACAACTTGTCCTGCGTCCCGTGGCATTTTAAAAAAGTCCCGATTTTTGGAAAGAATGCACGACAAGCTAGGAAACGGCAGGAGATAGACCAAATTTTTAATCGAGAACACCCCCCCACCCCACCCCCACCCCCAGCCCCCACCCCCCGTCAATGGTGTCCCGCTTTACCAATGTTAAAATCTGGTCACCTTAACTAAGGATCAAATCCCGGCCCTGGGCCATGCAGATCCACATGCTGAACTGGGGAGTGCCCCTAGTTCAGCTCTTGCCAGGGCCTACGTGGGAGGCTCCCAGCCCAGTTCCTGCCCTGCGCAGCCCCGTGTGTGCCCACCTGCGTAGTGAAACTATATGGAAAACTAATGTTGTCAACTATGGAGACTGCTCTGGGCCCTCCCC
>PVKE010021741.1:0-20586 GCA_004027555.1 Craseonycteris thonglongyai
CTCTCTCTCTCTCTCTCTGTCTCTCTCTCTGTCTCTCTCATATTTAGCTGCAGCTGCAGGGAATACAATGGTGAGCAAGGAAGACAAGATTGCTTCTTCATAGTTCCTATATATTGGGACTGCCATTCTACCTTGCTGACCCCAGGCCTGACACTGTGTGATGACTAAGCTGTTCTTGGCTCTTGGAAGAAAGCCCAGCCCTCTGGGTTTCTTGGAGATACAAGAAAACCATACTGTTACATTAATACTTGTTTTTGCTGCAGGAATGTAGCAATTTGTTCTTTTTTTTCTTTCCCACTGTCCTCTTCCTTTCCCCTCCCAAGCCCCAGCACATACATGTAAATATCCGATCTCCAAGCCCCTCAGCTTCTAATCACTGTTTTCTCCCCCTCATCTGGTGCCTGGGCAGGTCTAGGTCAGGCATCAGGCACCTCTGATCTGTTAGTCTTGACTCACCTGACCAGAATATGGACAACCACATCCTGGAGGGGATGGCACTGTGAACCCCTGCAGTCTTGGCCAGAATATCAATCCAAAAGGTTTGCGAATCTGGGTGTCTGAGTAGCTTAGATGAGCCAGGTTCATTTAAAGGTGCCAGAACAGGAAGTCGTGATTAGAGCTAGGCCAGCCAATCTACTCCTTTCAATCATTCACTTATTCATTGATGAGCCTTTACTCAGCACCTTCTCTGTTCAGTTACAGTCTGTCCTCACCATCAGTGTTCAATAATAAGCCCAGATGTGCACATAGACTATACAATGACCAGCACTGAAGGAAAATAATAATATACTCATGGAAGGGGCTTTCCTTCAAAGGTCTGTGTTTGTTTATTGATACAGTGGATAGTATTGTCTCATTTCTTGATTTGTATGTGAAAGACACTTTGTATAATGGTTAAGCATGAGATTCTAAAACCAGGCTGCTGGGGTTTGAACCTCAGCTCCACCAGCCACATAAGCAGCAGAATAATCCTGGGCAAATCTCAGATCCGTCACGCTTGGTTTCATTTGTAAAAAGAACAACACGGTGGGGTTATTGTGGTTCATGAAGTGACAGTACCAGTAAAGCCCTAGTGCTTGCCACCTGGTAACCTCAATACTCACTATAGTTAAGGTTCTGGTATTTGAGGGGTAGCTGGTGTCGTCTATGTTCCACTACATCAGGGTTTCTCAACATTTTAGGCCAGATCATTCTTTGTTGTATGTGTAGAGGGTGGAGTCAGCCAGTGCCTTGGATGTTTAGCAGCATCCCTGGGTTAGATGCAAGTAGTCCCCGCCCTGCAAGTTGTGATAACCAAAACTGTCTAGACTTTGCTAAATGTTTTCTAAGAGGAAAAACCACAGCTGGTTAAGAACCAGCGTTCTAAATATTCAAAAATTTAACCCATCAAGTATCCACATGTATTATTAATATGAACTTAGCCTGTTTTAGACAATGAAATAGCACAAAGGGTTTTAAATGTTTGTTTATTTATTTATTTTTATTGTTTTTGACAGAGAGAGAGAGATACAGAGACAGAGAACTGAACTGGAGGAACTCCCCAGCTGCAAAGGGTTTTGAGGCACAAAAACAAGAGTCTGAGGCCCTGTGGGTCTCCCAGGCCCCTTCTCTTGTAGCCACATATTTATTCCCCTCAGGAATTGCCTCCACATCTTAAATAAGGAATTAGCAGAACTTCTCAATGGATATGTGGCATTTCAAAGATTGTAAATTGTAAGAGCTATCTCAAAATGCTCCTTGGGGTTTAACAATTTTAAAAGTTTAAACTAGGACATGAGTTGCTCAAAAAAAGTCGTTTTTGCCAAAAGTTCTCTAATTGCTGCACATATTTGAATGACCTCTGATTCCTTCAGATAAAATGTCTCCTAAGCAACAGCTAAAATCTTTCCTAAGCCAGAGCTTAAAGTCCTGTTGAATACTGATCAGATTATGTAGAATTTCTGGCCACTAGAATTGGCCACGTGATCCAATATGGGTACTGTGCACAGGCTTGATAGCTTTCTTCAGGACTATTTGGCGCCACCTGGTGACAGAAAGGCAACATGGTCCCAGTGTTCACTAATTCTATTAGCTTCACTTTAGGTTTTACTCCTGATAAGGAACCATGTTCTGCTGAGGACCTTGGATCTATAGAAGAGATCAGCAAAGAACTCACACAAGTGAAGGTTATTTACAATTAGGTTCAGATAAATATAAACTGTCCTATTCAATTTTAAACGGAAGAAAAAAGCATAAACTTTCAACAAGTAAATCAAGCAATAAAAACTCTTCAGCTCCATTTGATGGAGAAAGGGAAAAGAAAAGGGAAGACTTTATACATCTCATCTCCTTTCCCTCCCCCTTCCAGTCAGAAAAAATTTTTGTTGAATGTGCTTTGGATATAATTTGGCACTCAATAAGCACTTGAATCGAGAAATAACAATCATCACAATACTTTTATATTGACACAATGACGATACTGCTAAGTAGCATTGAAGTAAAAAGGATTAGCTCTAGGTAGGATATAAATTTCATCTTTTAAATAATATTTCATATAAACCACACAGGAAGTTAACTACATTAACTGCTTGCAGGAGTCATCAGATTATTAGAACTCAGAATATTTGAGCTAGAAATGACCTTTAAAATCATGGGGTTTTATTTTCAGTAAATAGAGAAACTAGAACGAGGAAAGTATCAGTCTCGTATCTTGTAAGTACAGAAGTGCATCAAGAATGGCACGAGGGGAGGCTGGCTGGGTGGGTGGCTTGAGCGCTTGCTTTGGAGCCCCAGGGACTGAGAATTAAATCCCTGCCCCAGCCTGTGTGGACCCATATGCTGAACTGGGGTGTGCTTCTCATGTGGGAGGCCCCTAGTTCAGTTCTTGCCTCCCCAGCCCCCTTCCCCGTTCAGCCCCAGGCTCAAGGGGGCGTGTCTTCCATGCAGGAGGCCCCCAGCCTAGTTCCTACCCTGCGCACCCATCACCCACCTGTGTGGAATGAAACCATGTCGAAAACTGATGATGTGGGGAAGCCAGGATGGCTCAGTGGGTTAAGCACTCGCTTTGCAGCCAGGGACTGAGGATCAAATCCTGGCCCGTGCGGAACCATATGCTGAACTGGGGAATGCCCCCAGTTCAGTTCTCTGTATCTCTCTCAAAAATTAATAAAATAAATTTTTTTTTAAAATATTTATTTATTTTTGAGAGAGAGAGAGAGATACAGATACAGAACTGAACTGGGGGAGCTCCCAGTTCAGCATATGGTTCCGCACGGGCCGGGGCCGGGATTCGATCCCTGGTCCCTGGCGCTGCAAAGTGAGTGCTTAACCCACTGAGCCACCCCGGCTTCCCCTAAAATAAATTTTTTAAAAAACTTAAAAAAAAAAGAAAACTGGTGATGTAACAACTGTAGAGACTGCTCTGGGCACTCCCCCGTCTCTCTGTCTCTGTCAAAAACAATATATATATATGAATGGCATATGACTACACTAACTGAGGGGATCACTTAGCAAGTTATATAAATGTCCAACCACTAAAAAAAATAGGATAGCGTAAGCCAACTCTTTTTCTTATGCCTGGTATACATTATTATCCTGAAGGGCTATTATCAGTCCCATGCTTATATATAAAGCCTCCTTTCAATTACTTTCCATGCTTTAGGGTGATCTTACTGAATAGATTATGTGCTGCTTTAAGTTACAGGCCATAATTTATACTTATAGTTGATTCTTTACAATGCTGTATATAAAGTAAACTCGGAGGAACTATGTTTTGCCATTTGAATAAAAGACAGGTCAAATTTAGAAGTGCCCCTGCTGAAGTGGCTCTATCTGGTTTTTTTTTTCAATAAAGAGAACAAACACATCCTCATTTATTGTTTAATATGTGTTTTCTGTATAATACAACTGAAAACCCAGAATAATAGTAAATAACAGATGTTGACTTCTTGCATGCAAGGATTCCGGAGGTAGAAAGACTAAAGCTGGTACCACAGTTCCCCAAAGCTGTCAGGAACACAGGCTTCTTCCAGGTTATGCCTGTTGAAATTACAAAATAATATATAAATATATATTGTCTTTTTTTTTAAAGGACCCTCCAAATGCTCCACAATATAAACCATATACTAAACCACACACTTGCCTTAGAGCTCAAATTCCTGTGGAGATACAAATTTCTACTGACTTCAAAGGGATACCAATTATGTGGGGACTTGATCATTAAGAGTGTGATCAGTAAGAGTTTGGGGTGAGAAAAATAGAATATAAAATGTTCTGCTCTGGATAATCTATTTCTTTATTTATTTTTGACAGAGAGAGAGAGAGAGAGAGATACAGAGACAGAGAGAGAACTGAACTGGGGGAGCTCCCAGTTCAGCATATGGTTCCGCACGGGCCGGGGCCGGGATTCGATCCTCGGTCCCCGGCGCTGCAAAGTGAGCGCTTAACCCACTGAGCCATCCTGGCTTCCCCTGGATAATCTAAAAATAAGTATTTGTTTTGTTGTCCTTGTCTATTGGTGTGTGCCTCCCTTATATTAGTACATGATATAAGGATGTCCTGATGAAATAGAATTTTTGCTGAAATATCTACATAAAGAGAATTGCATTATAGACTTTTACTCCTTAGAAGTAAGAGTTCTGTAAATATAAAACCTGAATCTCTACCAGTGAGAAGCAGAACGTTGTTGATCTTGCAGTGAGATGTTAATTATTTGAGGGCTCCTGGCTCTGATTAGTTATTTGTCAGCAATTCATTCAATCTTCCTCTGGAAAATGAGGAAAGATCCTATCACCGATATGGTGGCCAGGTTGCTGCCCTGAGTAACTATACAATAGAAAAGAGTCAGGAAGAAAAATGATGATAGATGTCAAAAATGATTATTATTATCATTAATTTTAAAGCTACTATAGAGTACTATGTGCCAAACACTATTCTAAGTACTTTACATATGCTAAACCCTTTTAATTCTTACTACGATTCTATAAAGTAGATACCAGTATTATTATTATCACATGAAGAAGCACACATAGAGAAATTAAATGACAAGCCCAAGGTCACACATTTTATGGATGGTACAGCCTGCCTTCAAATACAGCCAGTTTGGCACCAAAGGCCATGCTGTTAACTACTGTACTCGACTAGAATCATAGTTATTCAACTACTCAATAACATTTGAATTCCTACTATGTGCTAGGTACTATCTAAGGCAGTGGGGATAAAAGGTTAAATTAGCTAACTGACATCCCTCCTTCCACACTCCAATCCATTCTCCACATAGCAGTTAGAAAGAAAAAAACAACCTAAATCAGACCTTGTAATGCTACTGCTTAAAAAGATTTCAGTGCCCTCCATTGCAACCTGGAATCAACTTCAAGGGATAGCTCCGTACCATGCCCAATAAGGACCCACATGATCTGGGCCCTTCGTCTCTCTTCATCCTCATCTATAATTCTCTCCTCACTATGCTCTAGCCACACTGGCTGCATTTCTGCTTCTGGAAAGCACTAGCTTATAAGAAGCCATTCTTCCCTTTGCCTGGAACACTTCTCTTCAGCTCTTCTGGTGGCTGGCTGCTTGCTCATCCCACGATTTCAGTTGATACATTGTTTTCTTCTAGCAAGCTTGTCAAACCTGCAGCCGTGCAAATGTGGCCCAACACAATTCATAAATTTTCTTAAAACATGAGGGGTTTTTTTAGCTCATCAGCTGTCGTTAGTGTTGTGTATTTTATATGTGGCCCAAGACAATTTTTCCCAAGTGATCCAAGGAAGCTAAAAGGTTCTCTGTTCATTCTGTCTGAAATAGTGGCTGCCCAGTGACTTCCTAAATCTTTTTTATTTATTAAACTTATTATAATGCATAGTTACCCTGGTTGCCTAATAGTTTATTGTTCATCTCTCCTCACTCAGCCCTAGTAAGGCAAGAACCTTGTCTGTCTTACTAATACAACTCCTAAAATAGAGCCTGACCCATAGTAGGTGCTTACTGAAAACTTGTTGATTGAATGGACAGTCCTAGCTTTGAAGAAATTTTCAGTGTAATGCAGTAGGTAGTGAGCATGTTATGTAATTATACCACACTGGGATTGTTCTATGTAACAACATGCTTTGAATTCACAGATGAGTGAGTCAGTGATTCTGCCTTGAGGTGGCAGGGGCAGGAGGTCAGCATGGGAGAGTAGGAGCAACTAGGAAAACTAGGAGCCTCTAGGCAAAAAGAAAATTGTTATTCTAGGTAAAAGAAACTGTTTGAAGGGCATCGGTGTGTGAAATGGCATTCTAGGCAAAGAACCGAGCAAGGAATCAGGTGGCCGTGTGTGAATGTGGATTGCAAATGAAACACCAGCCTCACCAGCAGACTATTAGTGATGTCTACAGATTATGGGTTTGGTGGACAGGTCAAGAGCTGTAATTAGCAGATGTTCACAGCACAAAGTGGGTGCAGCTTTTAATAGTAGGACTTTTTTCCTTTCAGGTTCCTCATGGTCCACCTTTGTGCCTCTCCTTGCATCCTTTTGCCATGTTAACAGCACCCAAAGCAGCAGAATATGCCCGCAAACAGAGTAAGCCCATTTACTTCCATCTGCTTAGAGACATTTAAGTAAAACTAGGAGGGAAAGTCACAAAGTGAGGTCAGAGTTTTGATAATTAGATCTCTCTGGTTGAATTGAAAAGAACTGGGAGCATTTATGACTTGATTTTCCTCCATTATCAGTATCAGGGAAGTCTTATTAGGCTCTTTGGTGATGGAAGCAAAGCAATCTGGAAGGGAAGGATCTAAAATAGTGTGTGGATTTATTAAAAAAAAAAAAATTTTGTGCAGCTACAGTTACTACATGTGTCTTTAGGTGTCAAGTTAAGAAGCCGAGCAATGAATAAAAATGCCACCAGAAGCTCTACAAAGGAAGCAAATGTAACGGAACAGAAGTCATCAAAAAATTTATCTCTGGACACACAGCCGAAGAACAAAGTAGGTCTAAGAAATAGAAATTGAATTTAACAATTAAAAAAAATTAAAAATAAAATACAAATACAAATTGGACAAAACTGATACCAGATGTTTTGGAAGTAGTTATATAGTTAAATGTTTAGCCTTTAGAGTTAGACGCTCTGGGTTGGAAGCTAGAGCCCACAATTTACCATCTGTGTGGCTTTATACAGTTTACTTAACCTCTCTGTTCCTTAGTTTCCTCTTCTGCAAAATAGAAAGAATAACTACCTCCCTTTTAAGGTTGTTGGATTAATGAAAATTATGCATGTTAAAAGGTTAGAATAGTGCTTGCGCAGAGTAAATCTTAAATAAATATTAATCATTATTGTCTTTTAGCATTTGAGAAATGCCATTCACATGTTAACCAGCTGTTATTCTATGAATTCAAATAAGTGTGTACAGAGGAAGCCGGGATGGCTCACTGGGTTAAGCGCTCACTTTGCAGTGCTGGGGACCGAGGATCGGGTCCCGGCCCCGGCCCATGCGGAACCATGTGCTGGGCTGGGGAGTTCCCCCAGTTCAGTTCTCTCTCTGTCTCTGTCTCTGTATCTCTCTCTCTGTCAAAAAATTAATAAATAAATTAAAAAAAAAAAAAAAGACCTGCCTTAATCTTGGCAGATTTACAAAAAAAAAAAGTGTGTACATGGTTATAGTAAAAATTTCAAACAAACCAAGAAGTATAAGCGAAAAGTAAAAGAATCCCCTGTTCCCCCCCACACACACCTTTTCTACTCCTCAGAAGTAACCACTGTTAACATTTCTTGTGATATTCAGATATTGCCATATATGTATGTAGAAATATGCACACATGTATGTCTTAGTAATTTATCAGAAATAACCAAGAAATAAATTAAAAAAATAAATATCTTTATTAAGAGATAAATATTTCATTAAACGTATAAAAACATGCTTTCACAGTTTATTATTTGAAGTATTTTATTTTATATACTTGACCTTCTTAGTCTTTTTCTGTATGGCTTATGGATATTAGATATTACATCATGTGTTTTAGCTGACAATTTTTTTAACATGTTTTTTTTTTCAATTGTTAAATTTATTGGGGTGACTATTGATTGTAACAATTAGATAGGTGCCAGATGTACAAATCTACATGACATCACCTATGTATTGCATTACGTGCTCACCACCCAGAATCAGCTCTCCTTCTATCACCATATATCTGGTGCCCACTCCCAACTCCCCCACCTGACAATTTTTTTAACCTCAAGATGAAACAATGCCTTATTCAGAATTTTCTATTTATTCCCAGCCACTGAATTTCTTCATAAAGTAAGGGAAATAGAGAAACTGCTTTTTAAAAATCCAGGTATTCTGGCAGTTTTAAATATTTCTTTTATATTGTATTGGCATTAATAGTGTGTTTATTAGTCTAAGAGCATATGAGCAATACCATATGATAGGACAGTGTCAATATTGGGCAAATTACTAGAAAATGAATTTGGAATGAATGGGGAATTGTATGATGATAAAAGCCAATTCTCCAAGAAGGCATCACAACCCTTAACATATATGCATTGAACAACAGACCATCAAACTGTGAAGTAAAAATTCATAGCACTGCCAAGAGAAATGGATGACTTCACTATCCTAGTTGGAGACTTTAATGCCCCTCTACCGGAAATGGAGAGAGGGCAACTTAAGCTAAAATTCAAAGCAATATACAAGAAATTAAAAATAATATGCCACCAGGATAACATACAACTACTAAGGGGCAAATCAATAATTTGTTTTGAGTATGATTATCAAAAGAAGTACTACTTTTATTACTTCCTTTTATTTGAAAATAATTTGAAGCTTAGAGAAAAGTTTCAAGAATAGTACAAAGAACCCTCATATATCTTTTGCTCAGATTCACCAATGAACATTTCACTGTATTAGCTATATCATTTTTTCTCTCTGTCCCTTTTCCTCTGTTCACTCTGTATTATATAGATAAATAATTTTTCCTGTGCCATCTAAAGTTATAACATTATATCTGAAGTTATATCATTACACCATTATATATACTTCAGTGTGTACTTCCTAAGAACAGCATCATTCTCTTAAATAACCACAGTATAGTTACCAACTTTAGAAAATCAAGCATTGATAGCTTTATCTAATCTACTGTCTATATACAAATTTTGTCAAGTGACTCAAGAATATCCTTTAAAATATATTTTCTTCTGTACAGGATCTATTGTGGGATCATATATTGTATTTAGTTGAAAAATATATAACTCAGTTTCCAAATGCCTCAGAATAGTTCCATGGAAATTTTTTTGTACCTATATTCATTTTAATCCATCATTGTCAGTAACTTAGTACCTAATATTTGACGTTAACTGCCTCTAGACTGAGAGATAATGGCTGTATCCATGTTGAATTGATGTGCTTGATACCAAAACCATCCTTTTATTCTGCAGGTCACTTAGAAACTTGGAATTGAACCATGGGGCTGCATAATAAAGTCTCTGGGAGAGGAAAAGAAATATCTTAAAACTGCAACTTTTGCCAAGTACAATTTTTTCACCGTTAGCTTTTGAAGCAAATTGCATTGAAGTGTTACTTTTGGATGTTGAGCTTTCTTCTTTTAGAATCATATTGTATGGCTACATTTGGGTTAAAAAAATGTGTGTATCTTATACTACTTCATTGTGAGTAGAAGACTGTTGGTTAGAGAATTCTAAGAATATAGAGTATTTCTATGTTAGGGCAGGCTGGCTTTGTAGCACATTTTGCTTAGCACTGAATATTGCAGAATGGTGGAATAAAAGACAGTTTTCCAGAGTTTCAATTCAAGATGAAATTAATCTGTCATTGATTGCCTTTATTGTGTTCTCATATGGAAGAATTTAAAATTGTTTCAATAAAGGATTATAAGAAAAATGAGTGTAGGCTTTCATTTAATACAATATCATGACTAGGAGGAAAAGAAAATGTTCCAGTGAGATGACAGGATAGCTTAGCAGGTTGAGTGCTTGCCTTGCAACTGTGAGGTCCAGGGATTGAATAGGGCCCTGCCAGTGCAAACCCATATGCTGAACTGTGCTGCAACTGGTAACCGCCAAAATGGCAATGAAGGTTCTTGCCTCCCATGTGGGAGGCCCCCAGTTTGGTTCTCGCCCCACATTACTCCACATCCACCTATGTGGAATGAAACCATGTTGAAAACTGGTAACATATAACTATGGAGACTGCTCTGGGCCCTCCCCCTTCTCTCTCGCCTCAAAACAATAAAATTCTTTAAAAAACAAAAAAAAAGAAAAAAAAATGTTCTAGTCTTTCAGCACCTTTCCAAAATACTGATTGGGCATATGGCTTAGTTTGTAAATATATGAGTAACAATTTGACCAGATGAAGGTAGGTACAGATTATACTTTTCTTAAGGTTTTGATGTTTCATCTTTCTGCGGGACAGTTTTGTTTTTTTGTTGTTGTTGTTTTTTAAATATGTGCAAGAACAGGTGTGCGGTTTGTTGACCTCTGCTGAAAACGGTGGTGTATTCTATGTGGGTTGTGTCTGGAGAGACCAAGGTAGCCTTTCCCATCCTGGTTTTAGTTTGTACCAGGTTTATCAGTAGACCTGCAACATGAGGCGGAAGATAGAGAAATGTGTCAGAGGCCTGTGCCCTGGGTACCCTGCCAGGTGTCTAACTTCACCCAGTTATTTTTGTGTAGCACTGCTGGTTGTGAGGGATTTTTTTTGTGTGTGGCTATTGTCCCTCCTTTTAACATTGCACATTTGCTTTACAATTACATGCTGCCTGAGGACTGTCACAAACTGCATTGTGGACATATTGCTAGCTGGCGTTGGATATCCTTTTAGAGTCCCCTCATGGGTCCATGAAGCACAAGAGTGTTTGATTTAATCTTTCTATTAATACATACACTTGGGATAACAAAAGATGAGCTGGGGTTGGAGTTGTCCTCTATCCCTGTGTATCTGAGAAGTGCTTCCAAATAAAGAGGTTGGCAGCAATGGAGAAAGCTCTTCAGTCACCTGGGTTTGGTGACACTTCAGGGAGGGAAAATTCAGGCAAATCATGACGCTAATTTGGGAGAGCTCTTTATTTTAGGGCAAGAAGAGTGTTTAATCATGAGACAATATACCTATTTTCAAAAGTTTCTGCTTTTCACCATCAACTCAAAGCTATACATTTAAAAATTGATTTTAATTTCCCAACTCATGAAAGTAATATATTTATAATAGAAAATGAAGTAAATAGAAACTAACCAAAAGGAGAAATAAAAAACAAAGCCAGCACCTGTACTCTTGCCATTCATTCCTAACCATGACTGACACCCTGGTATATACATACAATGTTCTAATCTTTTTTTTTTCCTACATGTGCAAACTATTGTTATCAAAGCCATATAATACTGATGAGGTAATTTAGAAAGTATAATTGTTTTGCAATTGGAGGACGTTTTTGTTGCCCTTAGTGCTTCAAGTCCTTCTGAACTCACAGGATTGTCACCAGTCACCCAGATGGAACCACCCACCTCATCTCAGCCATTTCCATAGACAAACATTACAAAATGCTGGGCGTGTCCTGCATTTCCAGAGAGCTGCATAGGATAAGTGCACCCATTGTCTCCACTGTCATAAAGGCTCTGCTGAATTCCATTCCTTTCACTGGAGCTAATGAGGACAAGTCCAAAATGCTAGAGAATGAGAGCCCCCTGGCCCATGATCCCAAATGAAAAAAAAAAAATGAGAACATAGAAACCCCTCATGCACTACCCCTAGGCGTCTTGTGTTCTTGCCAACACAGAAACCATCCTGCTATATATACCAGCTGCCCCTCTTTCCCCCATCACACTGAACGCTGATCATCCTCTGTCAACAACCATGGGAAAGGTGAGCCAACTCAGGTGACATACCACATCTATTGAGTGTCTACTGTGCCTGAGGGTGTACTTCCCACTTGATGGCCTGCTGTCACCTTGTTTTCTACTACAGATCACGTCCTACGAGGACCGCGGCTTCCAGGGCTGCGGCTACGAGTGCAGCAGTGCCCACGCCAACCTGCAGCCCTGCCTCAGCCGCTGCAACTCGGTGCGCGTGGACAGTGGCTGCTGGATGCTCTACAATAAGGTGACCAGACGTCCCGTTTTGGGCGGAACAGTCCCAATTTTTAACAATTTGTCCCGCGTCCCAGGGCATTTTAAAAAAGTCCTGATTTTTGGAAAGAATGCACGACAAGCTAGGGAACGGCGGGAGATAGACTACATTTTTAATCAAGAACCACCCCCCCACCCCCGGTCAATGGTGTCCTGCTTTACCAATGTTAAAATCTGGTCATTCTACTCTACGAGCGCCCCCACTACCAGGGCCACCAGTACCTGGTGCGGTGCCAGGACTACCCCGACTACCAGCAGTGGATGGGCCTCAGCGACTCCTCCGCTCCTGCAGCGCAATTCCTTATGTGAGTCTTGCTTCAACCAACTGATGTGAAAGCATCACTGACGCATGACCATAACTTCCTGTTCATAAAAGTCAGTTTGTTCCAACTCAGAACTAGTGTTCATAGTAAGGGTAACAATGCCCAATGCTCAAGCATTTAAAAAAAATGTCAGCAGGATCATGAATAATTGTAATCTACTTTTTTCTTGCTTAAGGACAACAAATTGTTCTTAGGGCATAAGAAATCATAACATAGCCTCTAAAATTAGATTTGGTAGCATCTGGCTGATCCCTAATTTCTAAATAAAAATCACCTTCTGGGGGTGCCAGGATAGCTCAGCAGGTTGAGCACTTGCCTTGCAATCGCAAGGTCGGAGGATAGAATCCTGGCCCCAGCCCATGCAAATCCATATGCTGAACTGCAGTACAACTGGTACCCACCATCTTAACTCCCATGCAGGAGGCACCTGGTTGGGTTCTGCCCCATGTGGCCCCACATCCACCTGTGTGGAATGAAACTATGTCACAACTAATGATGCACAACTATGGAGACTGCTCTGGGCCCTCTCTCCTCTTTCTCTCCCTCTCACCTCTCAAGCAATAAATCTTTAAAATAATAAATGATAAAATACAAATCATCTTCAATAAAGAAAAAAATCTAGGCAATTATTTTTTTAAGATTTATTTTTATTGTTTTTGACACAGAGAGGGATACAGAGACAGAGAGAAGGGGGAGGGCCCAGAACAGTCTCCATAGTTGCACATCATTGGTTGTTCCACATAGTTTCATTCCACAGGTGGGCGCGGGGCTGCACAGGGCATGAACTGGGCCAGGGTCTTCATCCTGGTGAGAACTGAACTGGGGGCACTCCCCAGTTCAGCATATGGGTCCGTAGGGACCGGGGCCGGGGCGGGATTCGATCCTCGGTCCCTGGGGCTTCAAAGCGAGTGCTTAACTCACCTGAGCCATCCTGGATTCCTCAGCAATTCTTTTTTAATAGTGAAAAAAACTAGACTATAGGAGAGTGATATGGGTATAATGTATTCTAACTGTATTGGTGATTGTTTATAATACACTGTTCATCAGTGTGCCATCATACTGATCTAGAAACTAACAATTTGTTTCAGCTTGCAAGGGTGTCTTATTTTCCAGGAGTCATTATCAACTAGTTTCTTACAAGGGTCAGAGACAACCCATTAATTAGGATGTCATGGGATGTGGTCCTCACCGCAGAGTTGCGTAACATTTTTTAATCATGTGGAGTGCGTGTGTTGCTTTCTGGTGACTCCAAATTATGTGGTGTGGCAAGGCAGATTTAAGAATTGAAACCAAAATGAGACGAGAAATTTGCATATGCAACAAGAGATCACATAAAGTAGGAACTTTTTGAGGCAAGAAACTCAAATGGTACAAGTGACTTAGCTCAATGTCAGCCATGTGGTCACTGTAAATACGAATTATTGCACCCTACGAGCACAAAAGTGACTTAAAAACACACATAGGACTGACTCAGTTCAATGCAGTCATAACAGAAAGGGGAGTTAAAATCCTCTCCACAGATGCACCAAATACCATAGTGACAGATGGTTTCTTACAGGGGAACCCCTTTCATTCTGTTTACTTCAATGTTTGTTTCTTCCACAAGATAGTCCACTGGTCAGGTGAGTTTTATTTTAAGACTCATCCTAATTAGAACAACAATGGAAGCGGAGGTGGTAGAAAGGAAACAAATATGTCAGGATGGTTTGAAAGCTATGCTTCAGGAAGATGCAAACTGAGTCACTTTTACTGACATCAGGGCTACACGCTATTTCTTTCTTCTTTTGTTTATTGTCATGACAGGCCAGCTCTCACAGCATAAGGCTGTATGAGAGAGAGGACTACCCAGGCCTTGTGTCTGAGCTCACTGAGGACTGCTCCTGCATCCAGGATCACTTCCGGCTCAATGCACTGTACTCCTCCCACGTGCTGGAGGGCTGCTGGGTCCTCAGCGAGATGCCCCACTACCCGGGAGCGGCAGCACCTGCTGAGGCGGGGGGACCACAGGCGCTACCACGACAGGGGGGCCGCGAGTGCCAGGGCGGGCTCTCTGAGACGGGTCCTCGTCGTGTACTAGGCTGTGTTTTCCCTGTTATAATCCACATTAGAAATGCAATAAATAGACCAGTTGTGTTCCTGGCACTATATGACTCATGTTTATCTTTACATAACATCTGAATTCTAATAAATGATGACTCCCAGGCACTTACCTGACCCTGAAGGTCAGGTGATTTGAATATCTACTTACCTCCTGTTGGTTAGGCAATAATATGGCGTTCCCTGCGCATGTCATGGGAAGGAGAGAGAAGCGTTGTTTCTGTCTCTATGTCCCACACTCGGAGGGAGAGAGGAATGGCAAACAATAAAAAATGATGAGGATCCATATAAAGGAGAAAATACAGAACCAGTGTGGCTGAGACACTAAAAACAAGGGGTTGCTGCAGAAGTTAGCATAGCTGAAATCTCCGCTGTCAGTCAAGAAAAGCTAAGTGAAGAGACAAGTTTTCAGCAGAATTCTCAAAGCAGAGATCAAGCCTGCTTGATGAAATCATTTGGTGGAAAAAGGGCTAAACTAAGAATTAAAATCCTGAGTTGTTATACTGCCTCTGCATCTTACTAGTAGGAGGACCAGCTCAGACTAATTTTCCAGAGACTCTCCCACTTCCAACAATGAAGGTCCTTCTTCCTGAAAAGCCCCTCAGCCTTAGGAAAACGGGGATGGTTGGTTACCCCACTTACTAGCTTCTCTTAGAGCAAGTTAATTCTCATCTTTCCTGAGTCTAAATGACCTTATTAAAAACTACAGGTGATAATAAATTCCTGCCTTATTAAATCCCAGTATAACTATGATGAAAAGATGAAGAAGGATTGGGAACACACGTTATCTTTAAGTTATTGTATAAATGTAAGAAATTAATGTTTCCTTAGTGTCCCCTCAAATTAAACAATACAATATGGTAAACTATATTTGGGACTCCAATATGAATTTTTATCAAGACTCAATTATCAAAAACTCAATTGTGCAGAGTAAAGTATTAATATTTGCTATCCTCCAAACCTCTGGGATTTCTCTCCAAATTTATACAAGCAAAAATAATGCTCTGTCTCAGTTAACATTTTCGCAGAAATGGATAAGCTTGTTTTAAAATTCCTGGAATTGCCAGGAACGCAGAATAGCCAAAATGATTTTGAGAAAGAAGAAAAAAGGAATACTCACAATTCTCAATTTCAAAACTTTCCACAAAGCAACAGTAATCAAGACAGGGAGATTCTGGCATAGAGTAGACAGAACGATAAATGTAATAAAATTGTGAAATAATTCCAGAAATAATAATAATTCCAGAAATAAGTCCAGAAATAAACCCATGTGTCTATGTTCAACTATGTTGCATAACATCCTTGTGCAGGGGCCAGGCTAATCTCTGTATCATTCTAATTTTAGTATATGTGCTGCCGAAGTGAGCACTGATTTTTGATAAGGGTGTTAAGACCATTCCATGGGAGAAAATGGTGCTTTTCAACATTGGTACTGGGTCTACTGGATGTCACATGCAAAAGAAAGAAGTTGGACCCCTATCTCATACATACATAAGAACTAACTCAAAATGTATCACACACCTAAATGTAAGAACTCAAACTATAAAACTCTTAGAAGAAAATATGGGAATACATTTTTGTGATCTTTTATTAGGCAATACTTTTCTTTTTGTAAAGATTTATTTTATTGTTTTTGACAGAGAGACAGAGACAGGGAGAGACAGAGAGAAGGGGGAGGCCCCAGAGCGGTCCCCACATTTGTACGTCATCAGTTCTTGACATTGTTTCATTCCACACAGGTTGGCCGGGGGTGTGTGTGGGGGTCGGGGTGGGAGGGGGACTGTGCAGGGCAGAACCAGGCTGGGGGCCTCCCACTTGGAAAGCATACCCCCCAGTTCAGCATGTGGGTCTGCATGGGCCGGGGTCAGGACTCGATCCTCAGAACCCGGACTGAAAGATGGGCATTTAACCCGCTAAGCCATTCCTAGCTTCCCTTGTTTTTACATTTTTACAGATTTCTTTAATGTCAATAACCCCTGAAAAAAAACCCACTATACACTTATAAAATAATAAGAGTGAAAAAGGCAAATAACATCTGGGTATTGTTTTGAAAACAGTTTTGACTTTGTCAACCCCTTGAAAATGTGTCAGGGACCGCAGCGGGGCCTCATACCACACTGTGAAATCTGTACTATCAAGAGGTCCTGTTGGCTGGCCTGGGTGACATCTCAAATGTCTGAGGAAGAAGGTGGCTTGGTGTTTTGAGAGCATTACTCCTTACACTAACTTGAATCACCTTTATCAAGGGAGCAGTGGTGAAGAGGAAAGAAAGGTCTTAGAACATCTGCAGGGGAACAGGGACATCAAGCAGCAGGGAAGACCCGGGCAACCCCCAGCAGAAGGAAGAACTGAGCCTCCCATGATGACGTGAGAAAGGGAGGAGGCCACAACCATGTGCTTTCTCTCAGGTCAATGCCAAATATGTAGGGCTTAGGAGGCCCCAACCCTTTGCTCTGGGGCCCAGGGGTAGAAAGGAACAAGAAAGAGTTTGCAGGCTCCAGCAACCTATGAATCTCCAGTCCACTACCAGCGGTACTCAAGATAAGCCCCCAAGCCACAATGATGATCACAGAACCTTGCATGTGAACTCAGCTTTATGCTTTTCAAAGCACTTTCACAGATTACTTCATTTGATTCGTTCTTCCTTATTACTTAAGTTCTGGTTTTTAAGGTTTTATTTTTCTAAAACAAAGCCAAAAAACAAACAAAAACCAGTTCCTGAGCAGAATACATCACTCCATTTAATCACCTTTGAGTTAATTAAGCAGAGTAGGCTGTACAGTAAAAGCATGAGGTTAGAATTTCGCTCATCCTTTTTTGCTCACCTAAAAAAGACTCTTTTCATTTTGGTGGCAACAACAGCTTTAGTGGATTAGAATAACCCGAACCAACCAGAATGACTGGGAGTGAACCACTCAGCTAACCCCCATGACCAGAAGGGAGCGGGGAGGGGCGCTTGCAAATCCCCTATTCACCGAAACGGGCCTCTTTTGTGTGATTTCCTGCGGAGGCAGCAGTCAGGGCTGCTATATATCCAGTGGCGGTGCCCCCTAGCCCCACACAGTCCCGAGCGAACTCCGCCTGCTCCCTCCGTGCAAAATGGGAAAGGTAAGTGCCTGGTACCCGAGCCTCCACCTGTGCCCTGTCGCAGCATCTCCAGTGGGGGCAAACAGCCTGGTGCTCCACACATCTTCCATTTGCAGATCACCTTCTACGAGGACCGCGGCTTCCAGGGCCGCCACTACGAGTGCAGCAGCGACCACGCCAACCTGCAGCCCTGCCTCAGCCGCTGCAACTCGGTGCGCGTGGACAGCGGCTGCTGGATGCTCTACGAGCGCCCCCACTACCAGGGCCACCAGTACCTGGTGCGGCGCGGCGACTACCCCGACTACCAGCAGTGGATGGGCCTCAGCGACTCGGTCCGCTCCTGCCGCCTCATCCCTCCCGTGAGTGTGGGTCTTCGTGTCCGTCTCTTTGCAAAGGAAAGCCATCCAACACCATCTCCAACCACATTGTTCCAACTAGCGAGCAGAAACGTGGAAGTGACGCTAGGGCGCACAGTCCCATTGTAGAAGGGTGTCTCGGATGGGAAACCATTTTTCATTGAAATGTTTCTCTGTTTCAATCCTATGTTCCCAGCTTTTATATTTTAAATGTAATCAAAAATTAAAAGCTCAAGAGACTAGCTAGGAAGAGCAGAATACCGAGACTGAAATTACTACCTGTTCAAGATATAATTTCTTAAACTGGTGATTCCAAGACATTAAGTCAGAAATTCAATATAAAAAAACCTTTTTTTTTTTAGAACTACAATCTGGTTCTGCTTAATTGATAAAAATACTTTTGCTTGCTTTGGCTTACTTTTCTATTTTATTATCTTCTGGAGCAGGTAGGCCCCTGTCTTCCAGTTTCCATTCTAATTTCATGGTCAGTATCTACCAGTTCGCTTAGTGGTATAAATCAGTGGAAAGGCAAAATTCAAAACTTTAGCTTGAGAGTCAGTATTTCCTAGAGTGAAGAGTCCTTAAAAGGATGGTGTGTAGAAGGCAGAGGATACAGTGTCATACAAGCAGAACCTCATGAAAACGATTCTTGCTTCTGAGAGAAATGACTAAATGGGAGGTAGGAGGCCAGAAAAGAAGCTGAAGTGCCAAATAGGTTGTAATCTGAACTGAAATTGAGGTTATGAAAACAAAGAAAAGTAGAACGTGCCATCTTAATTTGTTTTACCAGAGCTCCATAATGCTCTATTTCATAGTATACATGAACACTAAAATTTCAGTTTTACAGAAAATAACTAAGTGTTGATTCTTTTTTAAACAAGAGTAACATATTAAATAAGACTGGGCTTTCCACTGACCCTCATTTTTGACCTCCCTCTAATAACAAGCGCTAAAGTAATTCGTTTTCATTTAGGCAAATCTTAACTCCCAAGGACAGACGTTGGTGGGTAGCAGTTGAAAGGCTGCTGAGTTCTGTTCCTTGCTTTGAGCCATCAATCATTAGACAAGTGGGTGATTGGGGACCAAGAAGGCTCTTTAATCTGCAACCTGACTGTTCTGGAAACAAACGTAGATTCTGAGAACTGGGCAGGTGTAGCCAGGGAGGTACAGGAGTACAACTTAAATTTCTCTCTATTTGTGTTTATTTACTTTTTCTTCTCTGTCTACCATGCCAGCACTCTGGCACTTACAGAATGAGGATCTACGAGAGAGATGACTTCAGAGGACATATGTCAGAGATCACAGATGATTGTATCTCTCTTCAGGATCGCTTCCACCTCGATGAAATCCACTCCCTCAATGTGCTGGAGGGCTGCTGGGTTCTTTATGAGATGCCCAGCTACAGGGGCAGGCAGTACCTCCTGAGACCAGGGGAGTACAGACGATATCTTGACTGGGGTGCTACGAATGCCAAAGTTGGTTCTTTTAGGCGTGTCATGGATTGTTACTGAAGTATTCACCATTCTCTACTTTTCTCCTTTAGAATCTAATAAAATATTTTAGCTTCTGTTTCTGGCACTAATAGAGTCCTGCTTTTCTCTCAATCTACTAAGCATTTATATGCAATAATGACACTTAGCCAAAATAATGACATATGCTTTCAAGATGGGGAAGCAATGTTTTATAAAGGGGATAAAGTAGAACATATTGTTGGCATTATTTTAAAGATTATACCATGTAAGCTCAAAGAAAAGTTCAATTCAGTTGGACTGAAGCCATTTGTGGTTGGTGTTACAAGGACATTTTTGCAGCTACAGTGATGAATTAGTATTACTGAGACACCTCAAGTTATCCTTCCAGGTTTTTCCCACCATCTTCCTTATTTAGTTCAAGTCTTAGCTGATGAGGAAGGTCATTTTCAGCATCTAGACTCTTATTTTAACTCTATAAACAAATTGATCCTGCTCACCTATTGTACTCCTATCTTAATGGCTAATATTCCTTTTGTCCTAATTCCATTTTCAATACCCCATTCCTCCATGAGAATTCCAGTCCAAATATAATTCACTGTTGGCTTATAGAAGAATTGTGCTTTGCAGAAGAATTTTAGGATTTTTACCAAAACCACTCAGTCTTTTATCATTTTAATAAATAAAGTAGCATTACTATATATAGAAAAATACTAAATGGAAAATAAGGGATTGAAATTTTCTGGAGAAGTCTGATTGTATGTTTTTGTTTTTTGTTTTTTTAATAATAGATTAAGGGAAGCTGGGATGGCTCAGTGGGTTAGGCACTCACTTTGCAGCCCTGGGGACCGAGGATCGAATCCCGGCCCTGGCCGTGCTAACCCATATACTGAACTGGGGATTGCCCCCAGTTCAGTTCTCACCGGAGTGAGACCCCGGCCCAGTTCCTGCCTTGTGCAGCCCCACAACCACCTGTGGAATGAAACTATGTGGAAAAACCGATGATGTGCAACTATGGAGACTGTTGTGGGCCCTCCCCCTTCTCTCTGTTTCTGTCTCTGTATCTCTGTCTCTGTCAAAAACAATAAATCTTAAATTAAAAAAAGAATAGATTAAAGTTACTAATAAAAACATACAATATAATAAATTAAAGAAATCA
>PVKE010021742.1:0-26188 GCA_004027555.1 Craseonycteris thonglongyai
ATTGAAACCCTGCAAGTGCTTCAAAAACAGTTTGAAGAGAGATTTCTGCAGTTTACAAATATCGAGCCAATTGTCTCCTTCTGTATCAATCCTTTTACTTGCCAAATAAATGGAATAGAACTAGCCGCATGTATTGCAGACCTTGTTCAGGGGAAAGCAGAAGAACTAGAGTTAGAAATTTTGAACCTTAAGAACGATACTTTGCTAAAATCCTTAATATCAGAGGACTTATGGAACATAGTCGACAAAGAAAGGTTCCCATTTTTAAAAAAAGCGGCATATAAAATCAAATCATTTTTTGGGTCAACATATTTATGTGAATCTTTGTTTTCAAACATGAATTTAATAAAATCACGATATAGATCTCGACTTACCGATGATCATCTTAATAATTGTTTGCTAACAGAGTTGTCGTCATACTCTCCTAATTACGGGGCACTGGCCAATGAAATGCAATGCCAAAGATCACAATGACAGGTTGGTTTTTTTTATGTTTTCTTTTATGTTTTTTTAAATAATTTTATTATACGTGTGTTTTTTATTTACTTTGTATTACGTTTTGTATATATGTTTCTTTGTGTGTATATAATTTATACAATAAATTTATTATTTTAAAATTATTTTTGTTTACTATTTTTTATTCTTGTTCAATAATAAATATCCTTAGAAATAGCTGGTGCCTGCCACCCTACCGATATTTTAGAATGCGCCCTAGGGTTTAAAAAGGTTGGGAACCCCTGCTGTAGGGAATTGAAAGAAAGCAACCACTGCACTTCTCCCCATCCATATACTGAGATACGCACTCTCCAGGGATGGCACTTGTTCACTTAGTTTGAAGAGGCAATTGCCCTTATTTAGACCTTCAGTTCTTGACAGCCCTGCGCTGAGAAATAATCCCCCTTTATCAGTCAGATGGAAAACACTTGATGAAAATATGCCCCTCATCCTACAGAAATAAAGCTGCACCTAATAACAGAGAGTCAATAAAACATCGATGTTTTCAACTATTCTTACACAGATTCCATTGTGTCTTATTCTGTTCAGAGAGGATTTTTCAAACACATCAATCTACTACAGCAACACAGCCTGCACTAGATCACCATTTTATGAACCAGAAGGAAGTGTCAACTCCAGACAAGAAGTGACAGTGTTGACCAAGGACAGCAGCTGCTGACAATGAAGAGAGAACACCTCCAGGGAAAAGCAACAACATAAACTCAGAAGACCTCTAAACGTGTGGTAGATAAGATACAATAAATAACAATCATATCATCTCTGATTATCTCATAATACAGTCAAATATTATTTCTTTTTGACCATTATTTACATTCAGTTAGAAGCATAGGGTCCAGTCATAGGCTTTTCTTTTAAGAAGATAAAAACTGTTCAATATCAGGGTAGCTAGGATGGCTCAATGAGTTAAGCGCTCACTTTGCATCCCCAGAGCCTGAGGATGGAATCCCGGGCCTAGCCCATGCGGACCCATATGCTGAACTGGGGTGTGCCTCCTGTTCAGTTCCTGCTGGGGCCTATGTGGGAGGCTCCTGGCCCAGTTCCTGCCCAGTGCAGCCCCGCGCCCACCTGTGGAGTGAAATTATATGGAAAACAAATGCTGTCAACCATAGAAACTACTCTGGGCCCTTCCCCTTCTCTCTGTCTATCTCTCTGTCAAAAAACAATAAAAACTAAATCTTAAGAAAAAAAAACAAAACTGTTCAGCATCTTAAAGAACCATTAAAGAGATTCAAGGAAGCAGTGACAATCTTTACAGTTTACAATAGCTTAGGCTAAACTCTGAGAAGACTGAGATTTGATTAACATATTAATATACAGGGCTTTTTCATTTTTCTACAAAATTTAAGTAAGTGATTATGCTGTGGCAATTACATACATTTGGACATTTTTGTCAGTAAGTCAACCAAAGAAGTAGATTGCATGACCATCTTTGCTAACATATTAGCAGTGAATTTCCATAAGTACTATGAAACAATGGAGAATTTGTTACTTCTATGGAAAGTTTTTGAATTCTATAAATAAGTTTCCAACTCTGTTCAAGGCTTCAGAGAAAGAAGGCAGAAAAATATAAAAATCTAGAGATACATTTAAATCACTCTAGGAGCTGTCATAAATATAAATAAACTGATGTAGCTAATGCAATAAACATTTGGTGAAAAAGAGAAGGAAGAATAGCTGTGTAGGGAGTTCAGAGAGGAGCAAAGCAAAGCATAGCTGTGTTGCTCTAATATCTCTTGATAGGCCCTGTGAGCCTATCAATATTTTTTTTTAAGAAATAAATTAACTAGCCCTCCAAGTAATGATGACATCACAATTCATTCTTCTTCTGCTTATTGCTTTCCATGATAGTAGTTCAACCTCTTATATTAGAGCTCTCTTAAAAATGAAGTACTTTATACATGATTAAATGTGACACCCGGAAAACTACAAGAAAAGCCTTCTACCCATCTTTAAACATAGAGATAAGATGTATTGTACAGGTTTATCTTACCGTAAAGCTTTAGTCCCAAAGTACATAAAGAGTTCCTTCCCCAAAGTTTCCACACCATTGTAAATGTGTCCATTAAACAGTCTCAAGAAATTCCAAGTTGAATCTTTATTATTCTGTGTTGCCTAGTAGAAAATATATACACACATGTAAACACACACACAAACTTTAAACAAAATTATAATTTAATTATTAAATATATTTAGTATATTACTTCCCGTCCAGGTGCATCCCAGTGAGAAGAACAATCTCTAACAAGTAATGCAATCAGATGTCTACATGCTGTTTGTCAATTTACTATGCAGTCATTTAAAAACAGAGAGGCCCAAAAAACAAACAAAGTGAAAAAACAAACAAAAACTGGCGCACCATCAAAACCAGTTACTTCCAGAACCTATAGTATACATACAAAAATAAATAAATAAATAAACACAGAAAAATGATATAAACATTTTAAAACTAATAACTTGGACACAGTCTTCCATGTCCATCAGTACAGCCAAGGTCCCCAAAAGAGCATTCAGATCAAAACAGCTAAAAATGGTGGCTAACATAAAATATGCTGACCTATAATGATGAACTCATAAGTCAGTTTAAGGAATAATTTGATGTTGAAACTAAGTAAAAGTGGGAGAGAACCCCAAGGGTAAGCAGTGCCCTGAAGCCAGCTCTTATTAGAGCAGCATTTACAGAGCATAAGAAATGAGAGCTATAGTTTTAATGGTTGTGTGGGGTGTAGAGAATGATATAAAGCAGCAGTGTCCTAACTTTTGGCTTCCCTGGGCCACAATGGAAGAAGAAATGTCTTAGGCCACAAATAAAACACACTAACACTAACAATAGCCAATGAGATAAAAAAAGGTCACAAGAAAAATCTCATAATGTTTTAAGAATGTGTGTTGGGCCACATTCAAAGACATCCTGTGTCACAGATTAGACATACCTAAAAACCTGATGCCCTCCTTCGTAAAAGAAACAAGTACGGGGCCTGTTCTCTTTCTCTTCAATACGATGTTAAGAATAAAGATAAATAAAACACACTACCATTCCCGGCATAACCATGCAAAACCAAACAACACATTTAGGATTATAATCAATGTACTGACACTATCAAGAAAACCAAAGAAATTATAAACATCAAGTATCAGTCCTTCTGTGGAGAGGGGGAGGAATGGACTGGGTTTAGATATTTGCAATGCTTTTTCTCAAATTAGGCAGTATATACACTGGTGTTCTTTGAATCATTTTTTTTTTTAAGATTTATTTTTATTGTTTTTGACAGAGAGAGAGAGAGAGAGAGAGAGAGAAATAGAGACAGAGAGAAGGGGGAAGGCCCAGAACAGTCTCCATAGTTGTACATTATCGGTTTTTCCACATAGTTTTATTCCACAGGTGGGCTTGAGGCTTCACAGCACAGGAACTGGGCCAGGGTTTCACCCTGGTGAGAACTGAACTGGGGGCACTCCCCAGTTCAGCATATGGGTCTGCGCAGGCTGGGGCTGGGATTCGATCCTCAGTCCCTGGGGCTACAAAGTGAGCTCTTAATCCAGAGCCATCCCGGCTTCCCCTGAATCATTTTTTATTCTTGAAATATATTTTGTAAACATGTAATTTGTACTCAAAATGTAATAAAATATTTTTTGAGAGATTTTTATTTTTTGAGAGAAGGTCAGAGACAGATAGAAGAGGAGAGGGCCCAGAGCAGTCTCCATATTTGCACACCATTAGTTGTGACACATTTTCATTCCATATAGGTGGATGTGGGCTGTGTGGGGCAGGAACCAAACCAGGGGGCCTCCTGCATGGGAGGCAAGAACCTTCACTGCAGGGCTCAGCAGTTACCAGTTGCGCATATGTGTTTGCACAGACCGGGGCTGGCATTCCATTCCCAGACCTCGCAATTGCAAGGCAATCACTCAACCTGTTGAGCTATTCCAGCATCCCCCAAAATTTTGAATTATAAATGTGTAACTACGACAGAAAGCACTATAGCTACATATAATTATATTTACACATTAAATCTTAATCTAAAGTAATATCTGCAAATACCTCTTATTTTTCTTAAGTGGACCAAAGGATCCTCAGAATATCCAGGATGAGATCTTGGTGGTAGCCATGGTGGGGGGGTGTGGGGGGGGGGAGTGTCAGAGTGCTAATTTTAAAACAGCTTTAGATATAGTCCAGAAGCAACTTTCCCTCCACATACATGTAGGATGATATTGTTCAGTGATTCTCAAACTTGGTTTACACGTATCTGTCATTTTTATGACATCTAAGTATTTAAGATGACATGTCTACCCTAAATATTTTTTAAAGATGATATGACTACTCTATTATTCATTTTACTAAATTGGTCCTGTTGAAAAGGACAAAACTACTGTATTGTATTTAGTTCAAAGAAATAGGTATTGAAATTTTTTTTGAGGGGAAGCCAGGATGGCTCAGTGGGTTAAGCGCTCACTTTGTAGCACTGGGGACTGAGGATTGATTCCCGGCCCCAGCCCGTGCAGACCCATATGCTGAACTGGGGAGTTCCCCCAGTTCAGTTCTCTCTCTGTCTCTGTCTCTGTATCTCTCTCTCTCTCTCTCTCTCTCTCTCTCTGTCAAAACCAATAAAAAATAATAAATAAATAAATAATTGTTTTTGAGAACTACCAGAAACCGAATTGTGTCTCTTCAACCATTCATATGTTCAAGCCCTAACCCCCAATGTGACTATACATGAAATAGGGCCTTTAAGAAGTAATTAAAGTTTAATGAGGTCATAGGATGGGGCCCTGATCCAATAGGATTAGTATCCTCATAAGAAGAGACACCAATGAGATTGCTCTCTTCCTCCTGTATTCGTAGAGGAAAGACCATGTGAGAAGAAAATGGACTTCTACAAACCAGGAAGAGAGCTCTGCAAGAAATCATATGGGTCAGAACCTCAGTCTTGAACTTCTAACCTTTAGAACTGAGAAAATTCTGTGTTTAAGTTACCCATTCTATGCATGGTATTTTGTTATGACAGCCAGAGCTAATTAAGATAAAAACAGACACTATTCTTCCACCACATCTGTTCACAGTGATAATGGCTACAGCCAATGCCAGAATTTCCCTGATATTCAAGAAACTGGCTTTATAGCCTTCCTTTGCCTAATAAGAACAGGGGAATTCATCGATGACCAATGAACAAATGCACAGGAGTAAATAAATGTGTCTGCCCTCCCATTCTATGCAAACCACAAAAAGATCCTGTGGGAGAATCTAGCATCAGAAACTATATAAATACACATGTCATCATGTCCTCAGAACATCTGCGGCTGATTTCTCTCTTCTTCCTAGGATGAACTCTAGGACCTAGCAATAATTATCAAGCACTGGGACGGCAGGCTTGAGTAATCAGTAAGAAAAAAATACTTTTACATTTGCCTTTTCTTTAAATAAATGATGCCACATATAAAAAGGGTGTCCCAAAATTCATGCAAGAAGTAATTTTGATGGAAAGCACAGGTTTATAATTTAAAATTGTAAATTTTCATTGCTCAACAATGAAAATGCGCTGTTCTTTCCTGTAGTGCTCTATTTTTAATAACCCTGAACTATCAGCTGTCACTATGTCTTTTTTTTCCATTGGCAACACTTCACTGCACAAATGATGCAAAATTCAAATCTTGCGTGAATTTTGGGACACCCTTTTATATACAAGCCAAGTATAGATAAAGATAGTAGGTTTCTATGTAGGTTTCCATGACAACCAACCAGAAGGTAAAAAGTTCTTATAAAGTAGCCAGGACACTTTTAAGATGATGATATACAGAGCAGATACAGATCTGTTATGAGAAAACATTTCCTCAACATAAGTTAGGTTTTATGCATTTAGGATCTCAAATTTAATATCTTAGGACATTTAAAACCCTCTTTTCTGAACTAATGGTTCAGAGCCTTGCTTCCTCACTACTCCAATGTCAACAATCTCTTAGTCTTCCAATGTTCTTTATGAGTAACACCCCTTCTAATGTCATCTGGATTCTGTTAGGGTTCTCAGCATAGGCTGTGGGGAGAAGAATCTAATCCCATTTCCTACAGATAGTTCCAGACTATAGTAGCTTTTCCTACTTCTTGGCTGGGAGGATATTTGCTACTACTGCCATTCTAGTGCAATACACTCCCAAGTTAAATCTAACAATCAAGATCTATGCAAGATGTTGATAAAGGTCATCAGGTGCTGTCTGTCACATCCTTTCAACGCTCTTGCACCTGGAACATTCCCTTTCTGGAAAGTAAAGAGCACTCACAGCCTGTGCTGGGTTTAGTGCCTTGCAAAGGGCTATCTTTTCATGTTCCAGGCTTGATGTATATTTCTATGTTCTGTTTAAGCACCTGCATGTCATTGACCCTCAGGTATGTCCCCACTTTCTGTATTTCAGACCCCCACAGGAAGGCTTGGGGTCCTTTCACTGCAGCACAAAGTCGGGTGTGTGCATGCATACTGCCCATGTCAACTACAGATTACATCCACTGACCATTGGGGACCAATTCATTGTGAAGGCCTGGATCTTGGGCACTCTCTCTCCTCTTGCTGTAAGTAAACACTGTACCCCTAATGCATATGTTGTCTTTTCTCAGCAACTTGAAATATGTCACTGGTTTCTTCCAGTGGCACTTGCCGCCTTTTAACCTTGGTAGAACTCATGTTATATTCTATTTTAACCTCTGCCACACTCATGTTATATTCTTTTAAGTGTGGTCACACTTACGTTATATTCTTTTTGCTTTGGCACAGCCTGATCTCTCAGTGAACAGTGAAACATGATTTCTCATTAGCCAATTGAAAACTTCTGTCAGTCTCCATGTCACCATTACAGTACTGTCCCAAATCTAATTGCCCCTTTTTGCTACTCCCCCAAATGGGAAACGACATGACTGAGTTTCTCACACTCAACTACTTCTCTGTTCCCTGCCCAGACCTCTTTTCCTCTACTGAATTATGACTTTACTGTGTGTTATAATGGCCCTTGGCAAAGAAACAGACCAGGTAACCTTGAAATAGACAGTGCTGTCACAATACCTAACAAAGCAGTAAATGAGTCCCAACTGTCTCATGAAGTCTGCTCACACTGCAAAATTAACAACTCTGGGGAAGCCGGGATGGCTCAGTGGGTTAAGCGCTCACTTTGCAGCGCTGGGGACTGGGGATCGAATCCCGGCCCCGGCCCGTGCGGAACCATACGCTGAACTGGGAGCTCACCCAGTTCAGTTCTCTCTGTCTCTGTATCTCTCTCTCTCTCTCTCTCTCTCTGTCAAAAATATAAATAAATTAATAAAAAAATATTAGAAAAAAATTAACAACTCTGACAAGAGCTGATGCCATTTAGTTTAAAACTCTCACAATCAACAACTATCATCGCTCATGTCCTTCACTTGGCTGTGTGTAAAACTTTGATATTCTCTGACAACAAAGGTGCTATCTATATGCCATCTGGAAAGATACCCCAGCTATCTAATTGGATTCACTCATCAGAAATGTTTATTGATTTTCCACAATGTAAGAGGCCTTATTCTAGATGCTGGAGATGTATCAATGAGAAAAACAATGAAAACTCCTGATTTCATGGAGTTTATATTCTACTGGGGAAGTGGGGTAAACAGTGTATTAGAACATTTTTAAAAGAAATTAAGATGGAAAAGAGAGATCAAGTTTAGGGGAATGTGTAGCAGATTGTAATTTTAAATGGGGCAGTCAAAATCTCATTGGGAAAATGATACTGAAATAAGTCTTAAATGAGTTGTGAGTGAACCATCTTATTAAGCAAAATAAGTCAGACTGAAAGAATCAAGAAACATATGACCTCACTCATAGGTGGAATATAAAACTGAAAGGAACAAAGAAATAAAAACTCATGGACATAGTCAATAGTTTAGCGGTTACCTGAGGTTAAGCGGGGAGGTGGGTGGGAGAGCTGGGTTGGGGGGAGTGGGGAGGGGGATTCAAATATATGGTGATGGAAAGTGAGCTGATTCTGGGTGGTGAGTATATAATGCGATGTATAGACAATGTAATATAGAATTGTACACCTGGAAACAACATAATTGATGTCAATCAATGTCACCCCAATAAATTTAACAATTAAAAAAATAATAATAAAAAAAATTTGGGGATAGCAATGCACAGCCCTGTGGCAGAGAGGTTCCTGTGTATGGAGAAACAGGAAAGGATGGCCAGTGCACAAGAGTACTGGGGCAATGGTAGACATACAAAATCTGACATAATAAAGATCACATCATGCAGCCCACAAGGTCCACTCTAAGGACTGGCCTTTTCTCTGACAGAAATGACCCAAAAGAAAAGATATGATCTACATTCCTTTTTTAAATGCTCCCTCTGGCTGCTGGGTAGAATTCTGGCTACAGGTATCAAAGGTGGAAGCAGGGAAAGAATTTAGAAGAAATACTGCAACAATCCGACAAGAGATAGGAGATCTGGAAGAGCACAGCTTAAACATTTTGTATAACCAACGCTGAGGGGTACATTAAAAAAAGTCTTATATCCAGGATTAGTTCCTCAAGGCATCAAAATTGTCCTGGAGCAGACATCGACATGCTCTCCAAATTACTGTCAAATATCAGAGGTTTTATAAAATCCAGTAGATCTAACTGTGGGAAATTTGTCTACTGAGCAAGAGAAAGGCTCAGTGGCTGGCCCTCCAAAACTTCATGGTTACTGTTATAAACAAGACAATGTGGACTATGTGCTCTTGTAAATAAATTCTGTTGTGCATAAGATGAATCCAAAAATCCAAAGACTGATATACTTGAAATGCATGAGACCATTAAATCTCTCCACACAGCTATCAGTTGAAAGTGGAACATGCAGAGCCTCAAAGGGAACAACAATCCAAACCCTTTAAGGTGTGATATATGTGCTACTTATCTTACTGGTGCTTTACCTTATTCTCCATAGTTAAAAATAATGTACAGTACAGCATTAAAGAAAAAAAAAAGTAACGTTAAAACAGCCATGAAATTAAAGGCTCTACAAATACTGAAACAAGACGTTTATGGTCCGATAAAGGTGACTATTAACTACAACATAGGTATCGGCAGAAGGGCAAGTGGAGGAATGGTCCGTCACAGGTAGGAAAATAGTCACTATAAACCTAAAGACCTGACACTGACAATAACTTCAGTGCAGCAGAAACTGTTCCCGCTATAGATGCTGTGTGACCTTGCCTGGACTATGTTTCAGAATGAATTTCTTAATACTTGATGAGGCATTTGGGAATTAAAATGAAATGTTAGCATAACCTCTTCCTGGCTCCCATATAGAGTTTGTGATTCTCTTGGTATTAGAATTTCCCCACCTGGGAAAAGACTGATGTTGAGGCCTTCTACCTGGCACAAGTCTGCCACAACCAATGTCATAGTACTTACCACACCATAGTCACTTTTTTTGTGACTTGTTTCTCCCTTATTTGTCCATAAGCTCCTTTGGGATAGTAACTATGGTATTGAACTAAAATCCCTGAGAGCCTCACACAATGCCTATAGTTCAGTGAATATTTTTGGAATTAATCAGACCCATTCTCCTGTCCCTCCTAAAACTGAGTGTGGCTTTAATATACAGCCTCACTGTCTCCCTATCCACCATCCCCATCTTGCTTTACCTTTCTCAAGATTTCTTTGCAAAAACTTCTACTATCTGTTTCACCTGCATTAAAAATTAACACCCCAGGCTCTTATTTTTCTAATGATCTGCAATGAAGTGAGGTTTAAATACAAGAGGACCAAATTCTCATGACTACCAACAGACAGATGAAAATAAAATACAATATTTGCCAGAATTCCTTATAAAGTAAGAAGAACCTTAGGAAGGGATTTAGGATTGGACTGATATATTTTCAGCAACCAGTCCTAGCATGCCTTGGTTTTTTTGTTTGTTTGTTGTTGTTTTTTTTTAAATTTATTTTATTGTGTTTGACAGAGAGAGAGAGTGAGAGAGAGAGACAGAGAGAGAGAGAGAGAGAGAGAGAGAGAGAGACAGAGAAGGGGAGGGCCCAGAACAGTCTCCATAGTTGTACATCATTGGTTTTTCCACATAGTTTTGTTCCACAGGTGGGCACGGGGCTGCACAGGGCAGGAACTGGGCCAGGGTCTCACCCTGGTGAGAACTGAACTGGGGGCACTCCCCAGTTCAGCATATGGGTCCACTCGGGCCAGGACCAGGATTCGATCCTCAGTCCCTGGGGCTGCAAAGTGAGTGCTTAACCCACTGAGCCATCCCGGCTTCCCCATGCCTTGGTTTTTATTTGAGATGTTTACTTAGCATTTAATGGTTGCTTTAAAAATATCTATTCCGATACTTCATTTTGGTTTTGAGGAAAATGATAAAGATCTTTCTATTCAGTTGTGTACCATGCAGGCACTTGACCCAGGTCACATGATTCCCAGCACACTATCATTTTCAAAATAATCAGCCTTGGATAAAATTCTTAGGACAAAATAAAAATTTTAACTTAAGATTGACCATTTCAAACACCTCAAATATTAACTTTTTTTTTTTTTTTTTAATTTAAAACTACTTTTAGGGAAACATTCTGGTTAAATCAGTGACTGTCTATTCCACTTATTTTGAGAGCTATTGTGTACAAACGAATTGGGAAAGGCTTTGCAATAAACTTAAGATTTACAAGATACTCACTGGTCTTACTGTAGAACCACCTCTCTCTAGAAGTTTAAGCTGCCCAGACAAATTCAAAACTTAATTTTCACAGTTCTATTGTCTTTCTTATAATGATACAAAATTGCCTGATGACTTCCTCATGTTGACCCTTATAATCCCGTTACTATTAATATATTATTTGAACATATCATCATTTTTTTTCCCCCCTAAAATATAAATGAAAATCTCCTTTGACACAATTTTAAGTATGATTGACAAGGGTTCACCTTCCCATTTTCAAGTGGCTTAATAATATGAAATTATCAAAACATGAATCTTCAGAGACAGCACATGACTTATTGTGCTGATAACCATTTATCCTGCCTATCCATGGGTGAAAAGGAAGATGAACTCTTCAGAATATAGGACTTTTCCATAGATAAATATTTCAACTCTAGTGCAATACATATTTTCCCCAGAGAAAAGAAATACCATGTTTACTTTCATAGTCTCTTATCTTTTTTCTTTTTTTTTTTTTTCTAATCTCCAAATACAATAGTTTCCTTAATCAGAGGTCACTTATCCACCAATTTAAACTATCAAATAACCTAATTTAAAAATGGTCTCTAGGGGAAAGCCGGGACGGCTCAGCGGGTTGAGCGCTCGCTTTGAGGCCATGAGGACCGAGGATCGAATCCCGGCTCCGGCCCAGGCAGGACCCACGTGCTGAACTGTGGAGTTCCCACAGTTTGGTTCTCTAACTGTCTCTGTCTCTGTCTCTCTCTATATCTGTCAAAAAGTAAAATAGAAATAACTGTGCACTGAAGACAAAAAGATAATTTCTCTCTATAAATGTGAAAAGATAAAAAAAAAAAAAAAAAAAAAAAAAAAAAAAAAAAAAAAAAAAAAAAAAAAAAAAAAAAAAAAAAAAAAAAAAAAATGGTCTCTAAGCACCAAAACAGAGGTCTTTAGCTCCATTCATCAAAACACAGTCTACAGTTTTGTAAGAGCAGAACCTTCAAGCACTTACCCAGAGGCTCAATGCTTTGTACATAATTTGAGGGCACAAATGATTACAAACCCCTCATAAGGGAATATGGCATTCCTCGGACTAATACGACTGGTAAGAAAGCCCTGATCTGGGAGAAAAAGGAACAATTACCAGGACGTGTCCTTTGCTAGGCACAAAACTAAGAGTTTTTGAGATGTTCTCTAATCTCATCCTGAGTAAATAAGCAAAGATTTGAGCATAAGCATCTCCAGATAAGGAAGTAACAAATGAGTTGGAATTCAAAATCATGAGATCAGATTGTTTTTCTCTACATCATACCAAAAATGTCAGTGTTAAAATAAAAACTACAATGGCCTCGGAAAAATCACCTCCCTTAGTTGCCTCATTTGTAAGATTTACCTGTTTGTTGCCAGTTATCTCTTGTTCCAAGTTTCCATGTAATGCTAAATGCTGGTAATAATGATCCCGAGTCATTAAGGGGACCTCATTATCAATATCCATTTAAAAAGGTAAGGAAGTATATCATGCATATTCTATAAAATTTGAAAACACCTTTGGATTTAAAGGAATAAGCTTCATTTAGCTAGAAAATGAATCTCTGTGGATTAGCTCATTTCTTCATATAATGGCAATAACATAAGCTATGATTTTTTTTTCCCCCATAATGAAGGAGAGGAAGGAGGAAAACTTTTATTACGTTGCTTCCTTATTTCCTTGTGGTAGGAATTTCCATATAATATATGTAACAAAATGTAAAAATACTAAAAATGACAGATTCTAAAATAAATTTACTTTTAAATCCTTAATCATTTTACATTATTTAAAACTTTGCTCTTCTCCATTCATTCAAATGTTTATTAAATGCCCACTGTGTTTATGAAACTGTGAAGGACATTAAACCTGAGTAAGTGTAGGTAGCATATTAAATATATTATCAATCTTAAGGAGTGGCGGAATAGCCAGTGATCATGTTCAAATGAAATGAATGCTTGTAAAAAGTTTTACAACCTCTTTTGTGAAATGAGATTGAAAACATACGCAGATTACACCATGATTTCACTAAAATATTGTATCCATCCAACAATTAAAACAGGATTAACTCTTCACAGCTTATTAACCAAACATGTTCATTTATATTCCAATATTGTCTCCTATAAGGTTCCACCAGCTCCAACAGATTTTTAGGCAACGTGCTCATACAGTTGCATCATTTTGTGCTAATAAGTCAGTAGATGAATGACTAGCAGATGCTTGGGGTATTCTATGGCTAGGCTTCCTTCTTCAAAATGAGAATCAGTTGTCACAAGGAGACATGCATTCAAGAGTGTACTCTATGAAAGTCAAACTGGAGCAAAGAGGACAGAGCAAAGGGATCAAGAAATGTGCTCACTGTGGCAGTAGCTCCATAGGTGGGTTTTTTCCATTGGTTTTTCTGTACAATGATTATCTAAAGTTCAAATGACTTATTTTAAATGTCCAATTTATATTTAATGTTTACTGAAATGTAAAGAATATAGTATGCGATTCTTAAATTATTTTTAAATGATGTCTTATGAAAACTAGTAATTTCAAGGCAGTAGCAGAAACATTTAAGTAGCTTTAACTCTCTAGTATAAAAACCTAGGAGAAAGGATCATCTGTTACAGTGATGATCATGCAAGAGGTCTGTGACAACCTACCACATTCTGATGAAATCTATGAATCCAACAACCTTTAAAATGCAGAAGACCCTTAATGTTTACTAACACAAGTATTTCTTTAGACCAAAAGCCTGTAAAGTGAAGCCATAGCAAAATATTTAGAATTTCCCCAATAACCACAAAAGATTATTAATTTCACATTGATTTTCAAATACATTTCCCATATTAACAGTACAGAATAAGTCTATGGTTCAAATAGATTTAGTCCAATGTTTAATGCCTCTTTAAAGCAAGGTATTAAACATAACAGTTTCAAGTGCAGGGCTTTTTATTTAAAGGGTATACTAGGGGAAGCCGGGATGGCTCAGTGGGTTAAATGCTCACTTTGCAGCCCCAGGGACTGAGGATCGAATCCCAGCCCTGGCCCGAGTGGACCCATATGCTGAACTGGGGAGTGTCCCCAGTTCAGTTCTCACTGGAGTGAGACCCTGGTCCAGTTCCTGTGCTATGCAGCCCCGCACCCACCTGTGGAATGAAACTATGTGGAAAAATGAATGATGTACAACTATGAAGACTGTTCTGGGCCCTCCCCTTCTCTCTCTCTCTGTCTCTGTCTCTGTCTCTCTCTCTCTCTCTCTCTCTCTCTGTCAAAAACAATTTAAAAAATTAAAAAAAAAAAAAAAAAGGGTATACTTATTTAGTATTGCTTCCAAGTAGTGTTAATAATTGCCCAACCATTAATGAAGCATTTGTATTATATTGAGTTTGGACTTTTTCATGCAATCTGAACATGGGGATGGAAGCCATTTGAAGAGAATTATCAGAGTAGGTAAGAGAATTGACTAAACTGAACAAAACTAAAGATGATGGCAGACACAGCCAAAAACCCAAGGTCTCGATTTGCCAGTTAATAATCACTACTACATACTGAGCAATATGGTGTTCCTGCCATTAAATTAACCATTTTCCTACTGCATCTTTTTTGACTGAGGAGTGATGGTTAAGAATGTAGGCTTTGGAGTATAAAAGAAGGAAGATCAAACCCTGGTCAACTCCTTAATAGTCATGTGATCTTCGGCAACTTATGTTAACTCACTTAGAGCCTCACATTCTTCATGTTAATCCTTTATCACAGGCTATAATTTTTCATTAACCAAATAAAATGTAGTTCTTCAGAAGCACTTTATTATGTCTTGCTACTAGAGATAATCACAACAAACTTAAGGAAATGTTCATGTTATTTTTGCCTAAATACCAATGAGGTAATTCCTATTTAATATTAATACACCAAGTTGGAATTGCAAAGCAAGAATTTTATCTTGTCTTTGTATCCATAGGAACTAACATAAAATCTAATACAAAATACATTATTGTTTAATGATGTAAATTATATTATCCATAAATATATTCAAGTCATCTTTATTGCCAAACTGTGCGGGGGTGGCGAACCTATGGCACACATGCCCAAAGTGGCACGTGGAGCTGTGAATACCATTTAAAAAATTATTGTTTATGCTCTTATAGACATAAAAATAATCGATACCTCTATCTCACTCGATGGGTTGGCACGCGAGTCGAGCGAGTATACTCCTATTTCATAAACTTTGGCACTCAATCGCCAAAAGTTTCGCCACCCCTGGATAGTGTTTACTTCCAAAATAGCGATTCTGTTCCAGCACTCTTGTCCATAGATTCCTACAGTCCTCTTCTAACAGAAAGAACAGTGTCCATTCTGGCTTTCCTCCAGGCTTTTATTTTTTATTTTCAAGGTAGAGTGATCTCTTCAAGTGTAAATGGATTTTACCACCTTCCAAAGACTTCTACTCCTAAGAAAAATACAATGTCCCTACAAAGATCTACAAAGATCTCTATGGTTTGACTCAAACCCACTAATCCCAGTCCCGTTTTATCTCAAACTCCCTTTCTCCTATCTCATTCTCCCTGTTCCATTCACACATTTTCTATCAATTCCTCGTGTATTCAAACCTCTCTTCTTTTGCTATCATTCTGTCCGTAGTGTTCGTCTGCCGGCTAACCCAGGTGCTGCATATTCCCTCCTCACCCTTCATAACTCAGCTTTTTCTTTACCAGAAGAGCCTTCCCTGACCTTCTATAACTCTTTGCAGAACCATGTTTCTCTCTTTAATAGAACTTATCAATTTATATTTCTTTATGTCCTTATTGGTTGTATGTCTATGTATCTTCTCAGCTAAAGTATAGACTCCACAAGGGAAAGCATTTGTTTTGTTCCCCTGGTGCCTGGAGTATTCAAAATTTTGTTGAATGAGTGATTTTTATAAACATTAATATTCTTAAGAGACCACTCGGGAAAGCTGGGATGGCTCAGCAGGTTAAGCACTCACTTTGAAGCCCCAAGGACTGAGGATCAAATCCCGGCTCCGACCCAGGCTGACCCACATGCTGAACTGGGGTGTGCTTCCCGAATGCGGTGCGGCCCCTAGTTCAGTTCAAAAAAAAAAAAAGAGACCACTCAAGATCTATCTGTGACACCCTGAAAAGATTTCAGGAGGCACTGTAATAAGAGAATAGGTGCAGAGTACTTACTGACATTTAAAGACTGAATAAATAAAGTGCAAGGGCAAATTGAAGGAGATGCAAAAGTTATTATTTTTCCAAGTTTGAAAATTGTATTTTCTGAAACTTAGAACCTCATTTCTTTCAAGTTGTAAGTATATGCTAATTTCATAGCAGGGAACTTTCCCTTGCAGGACCAAAGGCTATGAGGAAGCTTTGCAGGAGAAATTGCATAATATTACATGCATCCATGAAATACAATCATTTATGCATCTTATAGGGCTTTTAGTGCATAATGGCTTAATCAGAGTATTCTTAGTACAAGTTCTAAATAAACTCTTACCAAATAAATATCACACCATCTGCAATGAATGACTGAGTGGCATGAAGCTGTTCTGCAATTTACTTCTAAAAGAAAGAAAATCACTTAAAGAAATCAGAACTGAGTTTTACTGCCCCTTCATTAGATGGCGATATTAAGTTGAGTGGGATGGTCAGTACTAAATTTTCTAGGTACAATTTTAGAATTATAAATTAGTTGTGATACACTTATCAGAAGCAGCATGTTTAGCAAGAGAGAAGCTACAATTTCATGCTAAAAGCTAGTCTTAAAAATATGAAGAAAAAAACGTGAGCGGTTGCAGAGATTTGATATTAAATGGCAGAAAGTGCTCTATAGACATAAGGAAACCATCTTTTGTTGGGTTGTAAAGAAGTTAAACAAGGTTCCTTGGAACAAAACACCTTTAATCAATTCCAGTCTGGAAGTCTCGGACAGCCTTCGCTCTCAGTAGCTCTCTACTACGCAGGCGCGCTAACACGGACTTATCTCACCTGTAAAGTCAAGATAAACTTTAGGAAAAGCAGGACCCCAGAGAGCCTGGACCAGACCAAAGAGATGACACTTAGGTCCCTGGAAACCTAACGGGATCTTTATTACATTTTAACCTACTGGCCCCATAGCAAGTTATAGGAGTTACTCACCTGGAAAGATATCGCAGCCACCGAGGCTGCGTGAGGCAAGCCGGGGTTCCCCAGGCTCTGCAGAGCGCTTCCCCTCACTTCCGTCACCGCCTGGCCTGGGCACACCCGAGCCCGAATTTTCTCTCCATTTAGTCTACATCCTGGTCCTTCCACCATCTTCCGAGCCAGCACAGGGCCCACTAGTCTCAGGGACCTGAGGAGAAAATTACTGTGCAGTTTAACCTCAGCGCGGGTGCTTGACGCCACAGAAAGGAAATTCAAATCTCCCGCGCATCCGGCCCCGCCCATGCACCGCCCGAGCCCCGCCCATGCACCGCCCGGGCCCCGCCCATGCACCGCCCGGGCCCCGCCCCGGCAGCCCCTGAGCGTAGGCGGCGAGGCCCCTGCCGCGCAAGCGCAGTGCCTGACCCCCTCAGGCTCCGGGTGTGGAATTCCAATGCAACAAGCAGCATCCGAGTGAGGGGAGACCACCCAAACTGGCCAGACCCGTAAGGGTAGAGGCAGTTGGAGCCTCAGGAATTCCAATTTTATTTTTTTTGCTCAGAAGTTTTGCCCTTGTCCTTGAGCTACGCTGTACACGCACATTTGTTCTCTAAGTGTCTTGAAATCCAAGGCTTTCGCAGTCTGGCAGGCCTCTGGTTTTTTAATGACTTGTTTGGATGTGGGTGGAAGGAGAGAGACTCAGGAGGGTTTTTAGAACAATCAGCTTTTACTTTTTTCTGCTATAGGTTTAGCATGCCTTAGAAAATGACTTTATATACCAAATATAGTTTAGTGTTTATATTAAAAACCTCTTCATATTTAGGTAGTTAAGTGAGCCACCCTACCCAAATTCATGCAACCATTCTGTTATGAGATGCTTCGATGTGAATGCATTTGAAATAGTTACGTAAAGGGCTCTATGTAAATATGAGGGAAATGCATAGCTTTTTTAATTTTCACAAAGATGCATACATATAAGTACATGAAGCTAGTGACTGCATACAACCTTATAAATAACGAAGAACCTATTCCTTTTTGCAAATTAAAATGAGCATATTAAACAGAATGACAATTTATAAACGATTTAATAAATTATCACAGTGATGTAGTTAAATAAGAAAACTACATAGACTGGGGATTTGAATTAGAATATACAAAAGACTTGAATTCAAAAATTTGAGAAGAGGGGAAGCCGGGATGGCTCAGTGGGTTAAGCGCTCACTTTGCAGCCCCGGGGACCGAGGATCAAATCCCGGCCCTGGCCTGTGCGGACCCATATGCTGAACTGGGGAGTGCCCCCAGTTCAGTTCTCACTGGGATCAGACCCGGGCCCAGTTCCTGCCCTGTGCAGCTCCACGCCCACCTGTGGAATGAAACCATGTGGAAAAACCAATGATGTGCAACTATGGAAACTGTTCTGGGCCCTCCCCCTTCTCTCTGTCTCTGTATCTCTCTCTCTGTCAAAAACAATAAAAATCTTAAAAAAAAATTTTTTTTGAGAAGTATTAAATTGTTCTCTTTATAGTGAGATATTAGTGTTTAAAAATTAACTGGAATAGATTCAGTATTTCTTTGTATTTTACTTCATGTTTAATTGTTATTTACTCTTCTAGGTCAAGTTACTAAATAATCAAGAAGTAAACTGACCATATTTCCTTGGGACAAAAAATGGGATATGTGGATAACAAAAGCTTATGGAGTTAAGTAATACTCCATGTTCATAAAAAAGTAAGACGATAACAAAAGTTTTATTACATGAACATATTGAGCTACCAATTATTCTTCAGTGACAGAACTCATACAAAAATTTAGATAGACGTAATGGAGGAGTCTATTTCACCATTATTGTACTGTAAATATTTCTCTGATGAAGTAGCTTTACACAACAAATTTTGGTCTTTCAACATCTTACAAAACTTCTCATACTCAATGACTAAATTTTGTTTTACAGCTAACATAGCCTTCATTGTATCAACACTTAATCCATAGTCTTAGGTTATAAGAGACCTAAAACACAACGTAAACTCACTGCAAAATATCATGGAAAGGGGCACAAATGAGTAACACTAATTTATTGTGTGTATATATATATATATATATATATATATATATATATACTCATAAATAATATATGCATCAATAAAATACTTATAAAATATCACATGAGCAGTAAAAATATCTGTATGGCTTACCAAACTGAACACTCTAATCACTCTAATGAAGGACTGCCTTGGCCAGACTGCAAAAAATCATAAACATACACCAAAAAGAAAAAGGAATGAACACCCCCCAACTGCTATCACAAGCCAGTATATGTTCCTACTGAAAGGTTTCTCTGTAGTATAAAAATAGATAACAATCTGTTGAACTGAAATATGAGTCTGAAAAGCCTGAATCAAGCTGAATGTAGGGCAGAAAGCATCTCTATGGATGGAATGATGGTAGAAATAACAGTAAGACAGCATCCCACACCCCTGTTGGAAGCAAACAGCCAGGTGAGCTCATTCAGTAGTTTGTGTTCATGGAGACCTTCCTGGCTCCCACATGCTCAATGGGACTTAGTGACCACCTCTTGAATTCCCCACCTCTGAAGACAAGCAAGGGGGTAGCATCTGATTGTTGCTAGCTCAAGAAGCCTGGCTTGACTGGATAAAGTAAATGGAACTTTCTCTTTTACTACACTGGTGCTTTCATTGCATGCATAGAGTCTAATGATAAATAAACCTGCATCCAGTTTTTTACAAAAAATTAAAAATGGGACTTAATTATCATTTATATTAAACGCAACAGTATGTTCAGGAAATATGACAAAAACTGTATTGGCCTGTTTAAAACTGTATGTATGGTCAGCCTATCAGGAAATAATCCTCTATGTAACCAAATTCAGTCATAATCTCTGCCCTATGATGAAAGAAAGCACTCTAGGTCTTAATTACTTCAACCCTTTTATTAATTTTTTTTCTACCTGACAAATCACGTCATTTGTTATTTCAATGTTTTTGCAGATCAGGAACTTGGCAGTGGTCTGAGTGGTTGTGGCTGAGTGTCTGTCTCTCCAATGGTTGCAGTCATCTAACAGATTGATTGTAGGTAGGAGATCCATGTCTGAGATGGCTCTCTTGCATAGCTGCTGGCAGGAGGCCTCAGTTTCTCATAAGTCTCTCCCTAGGTTGCTTGCCTATTGTCATGACATGGTTGCTGACTTTCCCAAGAGTGTGTGGTCCAAGAGGGAAGACAATGAAAAAACTATAATGCCCTTTATTACCTAGTCTCTCAAGTGACACAGCCTCACCGCCACTATTTCCAATCATTAGAACTCAGCATTTAGTACATACAGCCTATAAGGGGGTAGGGATGGGAAATTAAGTTTTATTCCTTGAAGGGAGGAGTGTCAGATAATTTGTGAACATATTTTAAAACTATCATAATCTTCATTAATCTGATTGATTAATTATAGACTTCTCATTTCTCTTTAGGTAGTACATGCTTGTGCACATTTGGATTAAATATAATTAATCATTAAGTAGAATTAGTTCTACCATTTTTCAGAGACCTGAGTAACAGTTGAGAAGGGACACTGAAGACATTAAAAGAATTCACTGGTGTGGCTACCAGGCCAAGCCAGTTTTCGTTTATATGGGACTAGCCCCTGAGTCTTTTGATATTTTTCTTTGTCATACTTCATTAAATCTGATTTAAGAGCAAAATCCCATGTGTTGTGTCTCTGCAGTGTCTATAAAAAGTGTTGCCTCCGAGAATCCAGGGTGGCTCAGTGGGTTAAGCGCTTATTTTGCAGCCCCAGGGACTGAGGATTGAATCTCGACCCAGACCCGTGCAGACCCATATGCTGAACTAGGAAGTGCCCCCAGTTCGGTTCTCAAAAGGTTGAACCCCGGCCCAGTTCCTGCCCTGTGCAGCCCCACGCCCACCTGTGGAATGAAACTATGTGGAAAAACCAATGATGTGCAACTATGGAGACTGTTCTGCTCCCACCCCCCTTCTCTCTCTGTCTCTGTCTCTGTATCTCTCTCTCTGTCAAAAACAATAAAAATAAACCTTTAAAAAAAAAAGTGTTGCCTCAACATGGACGAAATATTCTAAAATTGTACACCTGGAACCTATGTAATTTTTACTAACCAATGTCACTCCAATGAATTTAACAATTAAAAAATGTCTCACCATTGCAAGCAAATCTACCTTGGTGCAGACTCTTGGTACTTTTAAACTAGGCTTGTACCATGAAACAAATATTGTCACCTTATTTTAACCTCCTCTTCATTCCAGTTTCCTTAAATGCTCCCAACTTTTATGTCCTAATTTAATGCATACCCTCTAAGAAACCTTCCACATACAGTCAGAATTAATCTCTTATCTTCATTAGTTGGTTCTTCTATAGAATTTACCAAGCCTACCTTGTGTTAGAATTAATTGATACATACTGGTCTCCTATTAAACTAGACTCTTGTTCTTGGAAGACAGAAGAGTGAGTCTCCTGCTCATCTTTATACTTCCCACAGAAACCAGAAGACTTTGCACATAATAAATATTCAACAAATACTTGTTGAATTATGATTATTAACTTAATATTGAAAAAAATTGAAATTTTGTTTCTTTTCTCTCATACCTATAGTTTAATTCTTATAAATTGAGGGCTTACATTTTCAGCAGTCCCAGCTCCTTTTAAAATAAAAATAAATGTTAAGAAAAATAGGGAATACTTTGGGTTACCCCGTGGCATACTTTCTTTATTAGATCAACAAGCCAAGAGGAGAGCTAAGGTGGCAGTGTGAGAGGAGAACCCCGATACCTACCTGGAAAGGGACTTTTGAACAAAGGGGAATCCACAAGGGAAAGCCTGAGAAACAGCCTTAACTGAGAGAACCATGCAACGCTAAACAACACCTGAAGGTTAGAGGAAAAAGGGATGAGTAGGAGAGGGAAGGGGAAGCAGCAATATGGGGACAGGGGCATGGAATGTGACCCAGGGATGACAGAAAATGGGGGAATTGGGGGACTGCAGTCAAAGTAGAGCTAGATCCTGGGCAGGCTGGAAGCCGAGACCTGAGGAGAGTGAAGCCCCATGAGACTGTGGACAATTTAACACCTGAACCCAAGTGGCGGCACGGGGTGTCCCATTCAGATCACCGTACCTGAGGTGGAATAGGGACAGCAGGGGTGGCTAAAATTCCTGGGTAGTGAAAGAACAGGGCAGCAGCCTGCCAGCCATAGCTTGGCTCCCCAAGTTGCTGGTCTATGGAAGGGGCATGGCTGAGCTGAATACGAATCAGCTCTTAGGGAACTGCTTTCCCAGCCACTGGCTTTCAAAGTGAAAGCACAGCTCTAGAAGAGCAGAGGGCTTAGGCAGAGAGCGAGAAAGACTGAGCTGGGCACCTCTGATTTAGAGGAGAACCGACATCCCTGCCTGTGGTGCGATCTGGGTCCTTATCTCGCTGTGTCTGCTCACCTGGCACCCAGCCAGCGGGGTCGGCACCTGAAGCCCAGAGGTGCAGACTCAAAAGAGCGAATGTCTCTGGATGACGGTGAGGCTAAGCACAGCCAGGAATGCAGAGCGCCCTTCTGGGGGGGGACTGGGGAGGGAAGCGCAGGGCTGAACCACATGCCAGCCTCCTTACTCACAGCTCTGTACCAGCTGGGCCAGCATTCTGAAGCCTAGTAACACAGACCCAAACAAAAACTATCCCTGGGTATGACTGATTCTAAACGCAGATTTGGAAAAACAGAAAATGCTCTTCAAAAAAGGGTCAAGACAGAGCACACACTGACCCTCCAGCCCCCCTGCTGCCAGAGGAATTTACTATTGTGTCTCAGGTCCTCCCTAGCTCCTACCCACACTCCCCCACCCTCATCCATACTCAGACTGCTCTGCCTTCTATCAGCTAGGCCAGTAACCTGGAGTGTGACCCCAGGACAAGGAAACTGACTGCTTCCCTCAACTCTCTCCCCAAACTCGTTCCCCTTCAACTGACCCTTACTGCAACCTGCTACACAGCAGAGACATACCAGGCTGCCCTCAGACCACAGCCCACCTCACTCTCCCAAACAGGGGGAGCATCGAGACTAAGACAGTTGGGACAAAAAAAAAAAAAGAGAGAGAGAGAGAAATCCATCTTCTAGGAAAGCCCCCAGAGGGAAAACATACTCATGCCTAAGGCAAAAAAAAACACATCAAATACAATGAACACCTCAGAATCCAAAGCCACTCCAAAACAATATGGAAAATCTTTAGAAAAGGAGCTTAAAGACTTGGAAGCAAATAATCTAAGTGAAACAGAATCCAGGGCTGCAATTCTCAAGACACTCAGAGAGCTCAGTAAATGCTGGCAAAGTACTGCGACACAGTTAAATGACCTCAAAAAGAAATTTCTGATCAAAATGAGGACTTTACCAACAAAATTGAGAAGTTAGAGCAGAACCAAAAGGAACTCCTTGAAATGAAAGGCATAATAGGAGAATTAGAAAAGAAATAATTACCACAGGAAACAGGGCTGACCAGCTGGAGGAAAGAATTAGTGACATCAAAGATGGAAATATGGAAATTTCATGGATGGAAGAAGAAAGGGAAATGAGAATCAAGAGAAATGAAAGAGCCCTACAAGAACTCTCTGACTCCATCAGAAAGAACAATATTAGAATAATAGGGGTACCAGAAGAAAGTGAGATGGAATCTTCTCAGAGCCTTTTAAAACAGTAGATGAAAACTTTCCTAACATATGAAAAGAACTGGAACCCCAAATTTAAGAGGAAAACAGGAGCCCTAGCTACCTAGACTAGCAGATCTTCTCCAAGGCACATTGTTCTGAGGATGACAAAAACCAAAGACAAAGAAAGAATCCTCAAGGCTGCCAGGGAAAAAATATATATATAACTTTCAAAGGAAAACCTATCAGTCTGTCATCAGACTTCTCAGCAGAAACTCTGCAAGATAGTAGGTAGTAGAGCCCAATCTTCAAAATTTTAAAAGAGAAATTTTCAGCCAAGAATTAAGTATCCAGCAAAATTAGCCTTTAGACATGAAGGAGGAATTAAGGCCTTTTCAGATATACAGAAGCTGAGGGAATTCTCCAGCACAAGAACGGCACTCCAAGAAATACTGAAGGAGGCTATCCAACCTGAATCAAGAAATCAAAATAAAAATAGGTCTCTGCCTTCAAGACCAGTGCTCTTTCTGCTGACCTGGTGCCGTATGGTCCTGGCCCCTTGGGAGAAGCTGCCCCAGCCTATGCTCTCTTGTCTTCTGAGTGCCCATGTGAGGCCTCAGCTCTGCTCAATCCATGTACCAGGAGTTAAGCAGGCCCAGCACTAGTGTGTGTTACCTGGGCATCACCCAGCTTTGCTGGGAGACCTGATGTCGTCCTGTTGCCATTAGTCTCGTTTAGGTCCGTTAGTCCAGGGAAACCTGCAAATCCGTCTTTTTGTCACCTGTTGGTTTTTAGTGCTAGTGTCTGTATTTGTAAGTGTAAACATATCTATGTTATGCACAGACCTAAGGGAAGGAGTCTCAGTCTTTGATCACTCTTTTGTCTTCTAGGAATAACGGCCTTATATTCCGGACTGAAACCTACTATGATCCAAGCATTCCCTGCTAATGGGGCACTATTTCTGGCCTACGAATACAGCAGGAAGCTGATGATGAACCAGTTTGAAGCACACTGATGTGTCCTGGAGAACCTGGATCCAATTCCAGGCATAACTGCAGCTCCTCTCAGGGTTTGATGGAATACAAGACCAATGTGGAATTATTTTGATTTCATGAGAATGTTGTTTTTGTCTTTCATTCTTCTACCCTAAATCTTAAACGTCATGGAAGGACCTCTATTTTACATCATGTAATTTCTACCTGTAATTGTAGTATCGACAAATCAACAGTTACTGCTCCTGCCCTTGGTGGGACATACGAGGTGAGCCTCATCGCTCTGTACCTCATCTGAAAAGCTAAATGCATTGTTATGTCAGCGACTCTGCATAAGCTGGAGCATTTGGTTTGGATGGTGATGCTTTGAGTGAAGCACAATTTCGTTTCATGTTTAATCTCAAATCTCACCAGAAAAAAACCCATAGGTAATTATGTTTCATGAAGATGGTTATAAATAATTACTTATAACTCATTCTAGATATAGGGTCTCTTTTAAAGTTGCTTAGCCCATGCTCTGTACCACGTGATTAAAGTTTTAGGAAAGGTTTTCTGTGTGCTTGAAAACTAAAACACCATCTAGATTTTAAAGAGGAGAATATACCTGCATAGTGGTGTGGCTTCCATGGTCCTGATTTAAGTTTAAGAGATGCTCTACTGCTACAGTAGTGCCATTCATTGTCTGAGTGGGCTCATACTGTCCTCTCTGACAGACTGTTGAGTGTGGCCTAGAGCAGCAAGCCCTTGGGAAGCAGCGTGACTTTCACCTGTGCCAACTTTCATTCTTCTCTCCCATAGAGCTTCCCTTCTGCTGGGGTCAAGGTTGAGGAAGGGGCTGAGCGGAGGGGTCGGTGCTGCTATGCTTTGTGAAGGCCTTGTGGCTCACAACAGCCCTTAGCTTCTGTCTCTGGGTCTGGTGTGGGCAGGATTCCAGAATATTCTGTTGGACCACTCACTCATTGCCTCCACTGATTGGAAATCCATCCAGGGAAGACAGTGCTAAAGTAAGGTGACCAGACGTCTTGCTTTTGGCGGGACAGTCCTGATTTTTAACAATTTGTCCTGTGTCACGCGGTGTTTTTAAAAAGTCCCAATTTTTGGAAAGAATGCACGACAAGCTAGGGAACGGGGGGAGATAGACCAAATTTTTAATCAAGAACCCCCTCCCCCCCGGTCAATGGTGTCCCGCTTTACCAATGTTAAAATCTGGTCACCTTAGCTTAAGGTACAGTGGCAG
>PVKE010021743.1:7371-26315 GCA_004027555.1 Craseonycteris thonglongyai
TTTTTTTTTTTTAAATGGTTTCTTTTTTTTTTAATTAATTAATCTATTTTCATTTTTGACAGAGAGAGAGAGATACAGAGACAGAGAGAGAACTGAACTGGGGGAGCTCCCAGTTCAGCATATGGTTCCGCACGGGCCAGGGTCGGGACTCGATCCTCGGTCCCCGGGGCTGCAAAGTGAGCGCTTAACCCACTGAGCCATTCCGGCTTCCCCTAATAAGTTCTTAAAGGCAAGATCCAGAAGGACTTAGTAATTTAATTGTGTCTAGAACAAAACAAAATATTAAAACAAAATATATTATACAGTACACAACAATGTAAAATGCACAATGCCTGATGTCCATTCAAATAAGTAGGATTATGCAATACATATGGAGAAGGAAAATCAATCAATTGAAACTGATCCAGAACTAATACAGATGGTAGAATTAGCATACAAATATATTAAAATAGGTTTCATGACTATGTTACATATTTACAGAGACATAGAGGACATAAAAGAGATCCAACTAAAATTCTGGAAGTCAAAATTCTAATATGTAATATGAAAAATCTTCCCACAAACAAAGGGCATTCCAAGCAGATGGCTTCACTGGTGAATTCTACCAAACATTCAAGGAAGAAATAATGCCAATTACTTACAAACTCTTCCAGAAAATTGAAAGAAAATTGAATGCCCTAACTCGTTTTATGAGGCCAGCTTTACCACAATGCCAAAATCAGAAAAAATTCATGAGCAAAGAAAACCACACTTTTATCCTTCATCAATATAGATACAAATTTGGAAACAAAATTTTAGCAAACTGAATTTAATAATATATGCACAAAATAATACAGCATGACCAAATGAAGACTTTATCCCAGGAATGCAGGAGTGGTTTTATCTTTTAAAAATTAATTAATGTAATTCATTATAATAACAAACTGAAAAGAAAAACACCATTTGATCATTTCAACAGATGCAAAAAAATATTTTTTGACAAAAATCCAACATACCAGTATATTCCTGATAAAAACTCTCAGCAAAGTAGAAACTTCCTCAACTAGATAAAGGACATCTATGAAAAACCTATAGCTAATATATTTAATAATAATAAAAACTAAATGCTTTGCCCTTTAGATAAGGAACATGACAAATATATTCACTTTTACCACTTTATTTAACATTGTCCCAGGAGCTCTAGCCAGTGTAATAAGGCAAGGCAACTAGATTAGAAAGAAAGATGGCATGATTGTCTTTGCAGAAAATTCAGTGGAATCTTAAAAAGCTATTATAACAAACAAACAAGTTCAGCAAAATTATTGGTTCAATATCAATATAACAGTCAACATTTTTTCTGTGTACTGGCAACAAATAACTGTGACAGAAATAAAAACAATATCATAAAAGATGGAATATTTAGGGGTAAATTAAGAAAAAAGATATGATAGATTTATACACAGAAAACTAAAACCATCACTGAAAAATTAAAGAACTAACTAAATTAAAAAATATACCATATTCATGTGTCAGATAACTCAGTACTTTCTAAACTCTAAATATTCCTCAAATTCATCTAGCTAGTCAACCTATTCCCAATCAAAATCCCAAATTCTTCGTAGGAACTGACAAAACGATTCTAAAACTTCAGACTCTGGCTGAATACCCCAAACAATACCTGGCCGAACCAGTCTCTTACAAATTTGCTGAGATATGGATTACATTGCTTTTCATTGTTCAAAGCAGGACACATGTTGCAGACTTTCAGCAATGAGGCAGGAAGGATTGCCCTTTAAGAGAGTGGCTCAATAAGGAAGGATGGATGGCAGGGGCAGCCAATATTTTGACAATAATAAATGATACATTCCAACTCAGAATTAGAGTCCTTTCGTGCCTGGTTCAAGACATTATATATAGTATTCTTTGCTCCTTTAGGGATGAGTAAACATGATAAACCTGGTCAGTCTAAAAAATTCCTCAACCCAATACTTCCCCAAAGTGAGAGTTTTAGAGCTATGCTGTTACTAACTATTGGCTGCATTGCATCTGGACTCTGGCCGACCTTAGGTCACTTGGACTCTGCCAAGCCCTGTGCTGCTTCCATTCTTCGGACCCACTTGATTTCTGGTGGCAGTTACGATTTTCATCATCTGCTTGGCCTAAAGCAGAACATGCTACAACATAAACATTTTGAAAACTCTACTAAATCAAAGATACTTTTCAGACTCCCAAAATGTAGTGGAAGAAGGAGAAAAAGAAAAAAGAAAAAGGTGTACAGCTAAGTTATGCTTTTTACAAAATGGGCGGTTATGTAAAGATATGAAGATTATTTTAATTTCTTATGACTGTTTATCTCTCTAGGCGATCCAGGTGAAATATTTTAGTTATATATCACTCACCTTATAATATTCAGTTCCCTACAGAGCTGCATCTGAGTTCCCCTCGTACTTTGCTCATTCCACTGTGGAAGTCATAGTTTGTGTTCTACCATGCTATACAGACCAGACTTGTGTACAGACATTTACTTATAGGGGGCAGGCCTAAGCTCACCCTCAGCACCCCTGTACCCTCTACACAATGGACTGTGGTATCCTCTTGGGACCAGGCTCTGAATAACTCTACTCCAGGTTCCCAGCCCCTAGCAGAGTTGCACATACTTTAAAGGTAGTCTATAAATACATGTGGGGGAAGTGGGATGGCTCAATAGGTTAAGTGCTTGCTTTGAAGGCTTGGGGACCAAATATCCAATCCTGGTCACAGCCCATGCAGATCCACACACTGAACTGAGGTGTGGCCCCTAGTTCAGTTCTCACTGGGGTGAGCTTCCCATAAGGGAGGTCCCGACTCAGCCCCCAGGTCTCGGGGCATGCCTCCCATGTTGAAGGCCTCCAGTTTGGTTCCCACCCCTGCCCTCCCACCCTGCCCTGGCTCAAGTGGACATGCCTCCCATGTAGGAGGTCCCCAGCCCAACTCCTGCCCTGCACAGCCTCACCCACCCACCCTCCGCCCACCTGTGTGGAACAAAACCATGTCAAAAACTGATGACGTACAACTATGGAGACTGCTCTGGGCCCTCCCCCTTCTGTCTCTCTTTGCCTCTGTCTCTCTCTGTCTCTGTTTAAACAATAAAACAAATCTTAAAAAATAAATACATGAGGACTAAATTATTTAATGTTTTCAACACTGCTTATTGGTACCACATAAAAGGAGGTATTTTATTTAGGAAAATGTTTCCTAATCTCCATTCATCTTCTTAACATGCCGCTGCTGAGATTAAACAGGACTACTGAAGCTTTGCCATGTTATATTTTTTATAAGTTTTCAATCAAATGTTGATCTCCATGACAACACTGCCCAGAATAGAGTCATTATATGTAGAAAATTTACAAAGATTCATTGAATTCCTTTAGTTGGTGTTTTACTGTGTTTATAGCAAAAAATATAGTTACCAAATGCAGTTTAATAAATTTTGATTCTGTGTTATTGTGAGAATACAGAAAAATTCTAAAAATGCCCATTTGTCACTTACAGAGCAATTAAGTTTCAAATGATCTGGGTGGGTCTAGGAATGCTAATGCATTTCTAAAGTGAATCAAAGTTCCCTTAGAGAAATTTCAATTAGTCAATAAAAGGTAAGATATCTTATTTGCATTTTCAGGTCATTTCAAGCATGGGCCTTTGAATTAAGAGGCAGTCCTGGCTGTATTCAGATGTCTGAAGCTTCCATATTAGTTATTCTTGGTTGGGTTCCCTAGAACCAGAGGAAAACCTGGAGATTCTTGTGAGTATGACTTATTGAGGGAGAGCTGTCAGGAGACACATCTGTAAGAGAGAGTGTGATGCAGGATAGGGGAAGAAGCTAGGCAAAGATCTGGAATCGAAATATGCCTAATATTTGATGAGCTCTAGAGCAAAAGTCCTGCCTAGGGGCAAGAAAGATGCACATTTACTCACTCATGTAAGTCAGTTATTGCCTGTGGTTCCAGTCCTGGATGGGATGTAACATAACCGACCAGGTATCTCAAGGGCGAGTCATTAGCAGCCAACATACATACACAGCGGCTGAGGGCTGGGTTCACCAGCCAAGTGAAAGAGATATGGGTGCAGCACCAGCACATCTACCACTGAAAACACCCTACCGTCTACTTATCAGAGCTTAAAATCTTAAGGAATTGTAAGCTGTTTACAATAGTAGGGAACTATCAGCAATCTGCATCTCTAATAAATATCTAAATTAAAATATAACTACTAAGTATATGGCTTTAAATTGTTTGATGACAGAAAACACCAAACATATGAAAGAAGAAACACCTAAGGACCTTGTAAGTACTCATTGCTCAGCTTGAACAAATATTGTTAGCTTGTTCTATCTATAACTTATTCACTAGTCTGACTCCGCCTCCTTAATTATTTTGACTTAAATCTCAAATACGTATATAGTTTTTAATCATAAAATTATAAGGTTTTTGAAAATTTTATGAAAGGTTTAATTTTTCATATTATAATAAAGTGAAATGTCAAATGACAAAAATCTATGTGAAATATTATCCCAATTACTTTTAATGCATATATAGATCTGCAAAGAAAAAAGTTGGTGGTAATAGACCAAAATTTTAAGAAGGGATTACCTGTGAATTGTCTTTAAATGTGTTTGTAGTTTTCAAGTTTTCTACAATGAATAAGAATTTCATATTCAGCCCTCAAATATTCTTAGAAAATAAATATGAATTATTCATTAATAAAGCTATTAAAACTAAATGGTTATCTTTAAAATAAAATACCTTCTTCAGGCCAACCTCTGAAGTGGGCTATGTTATGGATGATTTCATCAAATCACTTCTTTTATCTAAACAGACCTGGGGTAGGTGTGGAAATTCTCTGAGGAGCTTAAGAACTGATCACACCAAGAAGCTCCACATGTCCCCTCATCCCCTGCCCATCTGATTCCTACCAATTAAGAAAGACATGGTGTTCTTCCTGGTGTCACCTAGTCATCTCAGGAGAAGGAGAGGCCGGCCGATTCCATATTACAAAACAGTTTTTGCAAACCCTTCTGAACCTGGTAGTTACCACAGATGATTTATTCAAAGCAAGTGCTGGTCTCCTGGGGGCGGCCCCTTACAATAACGTCTGGAGTCATTTATGTGTCCTCTGGAAGCATTGATAGAGGAGTGAAGACTTGCACTTCACACTTCCTAAAATCTAACCATGTATGGCCAAACCAGTACTCAGAGGGGAAAAAATGTATGTGACCTATACTGCAAATTCTAGGATTTATTCACAAAACGTCTCCAACATGTCTTACAAAAGTGTTCATATGGACACTTCTTAAATCAAATCATACGTTCTCATTTAAAAAGCCAGCTGTATTTTAAAATGGTACATTGTCATGTATTGCCAAATGCTGGACATTTGGAAATAGCACATATAACAGCCATTTCTAATAAATAAATAATAGTACATGGAACCTTCTTATAAAATTCTACAACTAATTGCATTTCCTGTGGAAACAATGACTACTTTGGTTTTACCCACATAAATAGTCCACTTTAGTACTTCCTATCTAGTTTCTAATCTCAAAACTGCAGTGAGCCTTTGCCAGTTACAAAATCATTATTATTCAACATAAAACAAAACAACTATCCACCATACAAGTCACCTAAAGTTAAAGACAGGAGAGCTATAAAATTGGTGAGTCAGGTACTTAGTAAGTGGGAATTCAAGAGTGTTCTAAATGACGTTGTTAACGAAAGAACTGAAATATCAAAGACAAAAATCAAAACAAAAACCCACAGTATAGAGGATTAAAGTGTGAGAAAAGTGGACTAATTTTCTATTAGTTAAAATGCAATGGCATGGGGAAAACAACACCCCCAGCAGAAGCCTTTGCTGAGTTAAAAGTTTTCTGCAAGTTTACAATAGGTGACTATTCAAGTCTGTGAAAATTGTGAGGGTATAGGTTTAAGAAGCAGTTAGGAAACTGGGTAAGATAGAAAACAAATGTCAGCAACAATGGCATTCTCATTGGCCTGGAAAGGCTTTAGGTGTTTTGTTTTCAGTATAAAATGCCCCACTGAAATTAATTTTTCTAACTCCACCTAGTTTATGTTTTCACTTGACACTTTCAACATAACCATTGACCCTGTTGATATTTGCATTCGATTCAGTAAATTTTAATTTCTATATTTTCTTTTCTCATAACAATATAACTTTTTGTAGTAATAAGGACAATAAAACACCTCCTACAATAATGACTTTAACAAAATTTCCATTTCATAACACAATATTGAAACATTGTTTTGCCTGTCATTTAAAATTTTCCTTTCCCTGTTATAAATTCAAATTTGAATAGAAATAAATTTACAATAAATTAATATAGGGCTAATTGTCTAGCCAATCCTATATTAGGTACATTTACAAAAATATTTCTTTTAAACTAACTTTTTCAAGACTAACTTTAAAAGCATTTGCAAATGATTTGCATATATTCTAAGGTTTATGGCATAGAACCAATATTTTCTATTGTTATAAAACTTTTCAATTCCTGCTTTTGATCTGGTTAGCTGAAAAAGAAAAAAAAAGTTATAAAGTCAAACCAAGATCTCTCAAGGCTGCATTTGCTTAGTACCCCTGTGTGGATCGAAGATGGTCACAAATTCTTTGAAACATCTCCCTGAAGAGGAGGAATTTATCCCCTCCTCTCCATTCTGGGCAGTCTCTGTGAGGGTTTTGACTCATAGAATGCAGCAGAAGTGCTGCTGTTCTTGTTTCTAGGCCCAGGCCCTAGGAGACTGACAGCTTTCTTGTCCAGTGTCCCAGAATACCTTGAGCCATAGAAAGTCCAACTGTCCCAAGGCTGCCATGGTGGCAAGGTCATATGAGGGACTCCTCGAGAGGTCTGAGACAACAGATAACAGAAAGATGCTTGATACCTCCAGGTCTTCTCTGTCCCTGGCTCAATAGGAAGTAGACATTATAGGGCTAAGACAAGTCTTCCCCACACTATAAAGTCTGTCCCTGGCTCAGTAGGAAACAGATATAGAGATAAGACAAGTCTTCCCCATACTATAAAGTCTGTGGCCATGATGAACGGTAATTATTATAAATGGTTGTTTTAAGCCTTTAAGTATTGGAATACTTTGTACTTATAGCACATAATCAGATCCCTCCATCTTGGTTTTACTTCTTCCTTCAGACACCTCACATATACTCCTCAAACCTCAGTGTATCCCTCTGAGATATAGGGCAGGTTTAAATAACACCTTGTAGGTTCTGTGAGTACAGTCCAGACGCCTATATTTTTAATACTTTCTATGTGTTATTGAGATGTACACTAACTCAGAAAACTATTGGTATTAAATAAGGAGGCCATTAGACTGAGGTGATGGCTTTATTGCCTTAGTTGTCTACCATAAGCAAAATGAAAACCTAAGCCTGACAAGCCTTAGGGTTAAGAAATCACAACCAATCCCACATAGCCAACTAGGCTTTCCCAACTAAGTCAACCACTTATGCAACAGCTAATCAAGTAAGTTCCTTGCTTTGCTTTCTCATCTTTATAAAAGTGTTTCTTCTAGCTCCTGCAGTGACATGCTCCTTACCACTTCCAGTTTGGTGCAGCTCTATATTAATAGCTTTTTGCTCAAATAAACTCTTAAAACTTCAACATGCCTCAGTTTATCGTTTAATGGTGGTATGAAATGATATTCATGAGGCGCTGCGACAAATCAGCTGTGTTCATTGAGGCCCAGATTCCCCAGAGGAGGCCCTGTGGCTCTGCCCTTCTGTGCCTCACTCTGGCTCACGTTGCTGCTCAGAACTTGTCTTGGAACTAAATTTTGTTTATGTGCATAATGGACTTCCACGTGACGAATGAATCCATCTCACAGCATTATCATCACCAAACCCTGATTCTCAGTAAACATCTACCAGGCACAGGAACCATCTTATGTCCTAGTTATGTCCTAGGAATATGAATAAAAAAGTTAAGTATGCTCTAATTTCTGCCCTTAAACAGCTTACAGTTTATCTGAGGAGTTAAAACAAATCAGAAACACAAGAAAAAAGGGAAGTTTAAACAAAATTATTTTATTGAAACCTTTTGTGTTTTTGCTGTTGTTTTCCAGTTCTAATCAAAAACCCAATAAAGAGAAATGAGATTTGTGGAGGGCCGACGGAGGAATATGCTATTATCTACTTCTTTAACATATGTACCATGTTTGGATGAATCCGAACTAACATTAAGATCTAGATGAGGACCATTTACGTTTATCCCCTATATGAACTTCTATTTGACAATTATACCTTTTACTTTCTTGTCCTTCGTTCTTTTTCTTTCTTTTTGTTTTTTGTTTTTAATTTAAAAAACCTTAAGTGTTGGAAGACTTGTGTTTCAAAGTTTGCTACAAGGGTATATGGAGCCTTGCTCACTGCGTCAGTCAGTACCCACCGAATGGGGTCCCCTGCAATACAAGTCTGATATAATTAAATGCTGGTTTTCAAAAGCTTTCTTCCCTGTGAAGCACCAGCAAGCATCCTTCTCTCTAACTCTTCTTTCTCATTTTGACTTCCAGAAAGCTTAGAGCCACATGACAAAACCGTCAGGCCATTTATTTATTTCAAACTATTTATAGAGAGCGCTCCTATACTGGCACCATTATCAAACCTGGGGGATGCAGCAGGGTGCAAGCTCAATAGGACTCTTGCTCTCCTGGAGTTAGCATTTGAATTGGGGACCAGAGATAACAAAACATGAATACCTAAGTGAACAATGCTCCTAAGAAAATAAAGCAAAGGTAGGTGTCAAAGGTGACTGGAAAGCTAGTTCAGACAAGTTGGTCAGTGAAAGCATCCCCATGAGTGACCTCTCAAAAAAGACACACATGATAAATAAGAAGAAGCTATCAAAAGATTGGGGAAAGTGGTCCAAGATTGGGGGGAAAGTATGTGCAAAGGCCCTATGCTGCAAGCAAGCCAGCTCAACTCTGAGGTCTCTGCATTTTACTTCTATTGTTTTGGTTCAATTCTTATTTTACCATTATTTTATTATATACGAGTATGTTTTGCCTCAGTTGTCTTTGATCCTCAAAGTAATAAAAATATTTTAGTAAGATACTATAGTGTTCTGCAACATTGTTTACTTAGATAATTTTAAATTACATATGTGGGTAGCATCATATTTCCATTGAACAGTATTGTTCTCACCTGAATTCAAGTCAGTGCCCCAAAGTTGCTTATACTTTTAAGCTATGAACTCAATACTGTTAATTAGAAGGACACCAAAGAAGAACTCTTTGTTCAAATGCTTCATGATTTGAGTCAGAGAAAAACTAATCAGGTGAGTCACTTGGCTGACATTTAGGATGATGTTCTTAAACAATAAATCACTCTCATAAAATGTGTTCCATACATTGACTTTGGAGGACTAACTTCATATCACTACTATTAACTGCAATGACTTTATAAAGCAATGTGAAGCTGGCACATTAGCTTGTGAATAATGAAACTATAAATATATATGTGCATGTATAATGTGTATATGACTACCAAGTAAGGGAGTACAGAAGATGAAAGTGTGGGAAAGGATGGAACAAGAATAGGTGCTGTACATGGAAGATGGAGGGCCCATCAGTTTTGAAGCCCTACTCTATGCTAGGTACTTGGCACGCATTCGCTGCACTATTAACTGCAGAAAGAATTTTCATCCTCATTCTATGGTTGAAGAGCCTGAGGAACAAAGCTAGTTAAATGCCAAGGGTCACACATCTTGGAAGAGTTAGATATGTGAACTCGGCAGAAAAAAATTATGGAGAGTCTTGTAGGGATAGACTATTCTTTCAGTTTTTCTTTAAGAGGACAAAATGAAAGACCCAGGTTTGGTCCCAAGGAGTTTGCAATAGAACTGAGGAGAGAATAAACCTGTTTTTATTTATTAGTTTATGTTTACTAGATAGAAAAAAAGGGCTGATGTAGAAATTGGGCCCTCAAATAATACTGGCCTGGTTAATCAACTAAAGCTTTGTTTGGTCTGTCTCATTTCTTATTGTTTCCATAGGTGAATACAATGATATTAAAAGTTTCAGATAAGTGGAGAGATAATTTTTCCCACATCATTTCCCCACCGCCAAGTAACTCCCCCCAATTCTGTAAAAGACCTTCAGAAAGAGAGGTAAAAGAAGAAAAAGCAAGACTGCCTGCGCAGTTTACATATGCCAAATATTTCTTTCCATTAATAACAACCTCACATTCTGTGACTTTCTGGTTACAGTTTGAGCATAAGTTTTCAAAACTCACTTTGTTATACACAGCCCCACTTGGCAAGCAGTCCTCATTTATATATTTTTTTCTAATATATAAAATCAAGTCCTTTGTCATTAAATTGCTTTGCATTTTCTGGTGAAAATGAGAATTGCAAGCAGTATTTTCAAAAAGAAACACATTTTCCTATAATTGAGACTGTATGAGGTTGACTGGATAGATAAATAATTTTGAAAATATTGCTCTTATTACTTTCCATAAAGGGATAGAACAGGCTGTTACACACAAAAATTTTTTTTGGAGAAATATCCTGTTTATTTACTGCTATAGCTTAATGGGTATGCCACTTTGTGAACCTCGACAAAAGACACAAATTTCATCCTGGGCATACACAATCAGTTTTAAAATAAGTTCCTTCAAGCACAAAATAAATAGAACTGTAAAAAAACAAAAAACAAAAGAACACAGGTCTTATTAAATTATGAATAGATAACATGCTAAAATGATTCTTTGAGGTGTGGATGTTTTTGAAGATTTGAGTTGCTAGTGTTTGTTTATTCTAAGCCTGAAACTTTCATTTTTAAGTAGAAACCACCCCAACTTGGTAAAAAATAAAGAAATCATTATTCACAAAAGCACTGACTTCATTATCTGTGAATTTCAGATCAAAAAACCAATTCAAATTATTTATTTGTTCAGTGCCTACTACATGACATTCAGCGTCACATTGTCAAGGTGAGACATAGAGAAAGCATACACAGTCTAGCGGGGGAAAAACAACTAAGGTATAAAAATAGTCCCCTCCAAAATGGTAATTAAGGACTATGATGTAATCTATCATTAGTTTTGAGAAAATTAACTAAAATGAACTAAATCAAATGTACAGCCCAGGAAGAACAAAGATGAATGTTTATTAAGTATTCAGCTTGGTAAAACTAAACACAACCACCAACTAATAGCAACTGGGCTGCCTCAGGCCCTACCTTATAAGTACAGGAAAAAATTACACACAATACTCAAAAGGAAGAGATAAAATGGATATTGAGTGTTAGTATTCTTAGAGGAAAAAAAACAAAACACTTTAAAAATAAAATGTGTAGCAGAATTTATCCAAAAATTCATAATCAGTATTTTCAAATTAGCATTATTTAACTTGTTAGCAGTTATATCCGAAGACACCTCAAGATACTTTATAAGTAATATCAGTGGACATTTTTGTTGTCTGCCTGGTGATACCACCATATGAAAACTTATTACTGGGGAAGCCGGGATGGCTCAGTGGGTTGGGTGCTCAATTTGCAGCGCCGGGGACCAAGGATCGAATCCCGGCCCCGGCCCGTGCGGAACCATGTGCTGAACTGGGGAGTGCCCCCAGTTCAGTTCTCTCTCTGTCTCTGTATCTCTCCCTCTCTCTCTCCTCTGTCAAAATAAATAAATAAATAAATAAATATTAAAAAAACAAAAATCTTATTACTAAAGGGTGATACAGTACAATTGAATTTTTTAAATAACAAACTGCATTTAAAATGTGTCTATTTGTACTACTAAACAAACTTCAGTTTTTTAGTTTCAGTTTCTAAAACAGAGCCAATTTGTCTCCTATTTTATTTTTGGTAAAGCTGCTTCCACACTCAGTCTTTATCTTGCTTCTCAAACTGTATACCACTCAAGTCTTCAGAAGGTTCCCTCCAGGCACTGTCAGAATCCCTGGGGTTATCTGGTTATAACTTGAAGGATTTAATGGGAAGCCCACCCTTCCAGGGCAGTTATCAGTAGTTATGGAACCCTCCCTTTTGTGACCGCTGAAGGTTGTAATATGTCCACACCAAACAACCTAAACATTGCAGTCACATCCCTTGTACCTAACCAAGGACAAATATCCCGTCATCAGGAATCTCCTTTGGAACAATGACTCCTCACTCCTTGTTACCCCCAGTTTCAAGACTGACATTTAATTTTCCCAATGTTTCAAGTTCATTTCCTGTCCCCTTTTCCTTCCTTGAACTACCAATTGCCAAACTAACTTCTGCCGGTGTTCCCCTGTTCATTCTGTACTTCCGGATATGCGCTTAATCACAGCCCTGATTTTAGCCTCTGGCCAGTCTGGGACCATAACCCTGGCTTGAAACCCATTCAGGCCCCAAATCAAGTTTATAAATCTTAAGGTAGCTCTTGACCCTGCTGGCTTGGGAAGGCATGTCCTAATGCTTCACCTTCGTACCTGGAGACTCCAGAGATAGGGAAGGCTGCTGGCCTAGCCAATTCCTCCTCTATTTCTTAGTTACTGTCCTACTACTGCGAAAACATCTAGAAACCCAGGTCTAGATATTTCTCCATAGCCATCACATGCTAGAGCTCAGCTCAGGGGACGCCTGTACCCAGAAATCCCAGAACTAAGACATGAAAGCATAGGATGTGCTTTGTGGCTATAGACTGCTATCTGCAGGACAGGTACTGTTGTTGGGTCCACTTGCTTACTTTAGCCATATTCAACCACAGCACAGCCAGGAAGAAGCCAAAGAAGAAATGTGACCACAAACCACTATCTACGTATATAGGTGCTAGGGATAGGAAAGTGAAGCATATGTGGATGTGTTTAAAGAAATAAAATTTGTATATTCTATAATGTTTTCTATTAGAAGAAGCAGAGATAGCACACAACCATTTTCCTCCTACAATTTTCCAGGGTCAGTCAATAGCAATAGCCATAGATTTTATACTATGAAAGCTCGTATAGCATGGAAATAACATCATGTAAGCTAATGTTTTACAAGATCTTGTTAATTTTAGAAATACTGTATCTTCTGAAATATGTTTCAACACTATCTTATTGTTAAGAATATACTGCATTTATCTATAATCTAAATAAATAATGTTTGCATATAAATGTAAAATTTGATGGCCTGCACCTATTCTATAATGAAATAATTTGTTAGTTAGCATTTTTAAGGCAGACAAGGTTAAATAAATAAGTATAGTTAATAATAAAAAGTAAACAGTAAAGATATTAAATTAAAATGTGAATTATTGTGCATATCATTCTGCACTCTTTGGAATACAGGCAGCTCTTACTAACACATTACTATTACCCCAAAATAGAAAATTCTATCTAGAATGGAGTTGTAAATCCCATTCCCCACACTGAAGTTAATGACAACAATAATTTCAAATGGCGTTTATCTAAAGAATTAGGCAGAACTGCCAGACGGTAAAATTGGCTCTACAAGCCACAATGTGAACATTTTACAAGTACAATAGAAGGAAGATCATGAAAATCAATATATAATATCCAAGCAATTTTAAGCCCTTTTAATTAATGGAAAGAACTGATTCCAATGAACACTTTGTAATTCTTTAGATCATTCCTGACAGGAAAGCTTTTTTTTCAGAATTTGTATTTCATAAAACCTTTATGTTTTACATGTTGAAGTTAGCACAAATTACCAGGAAACACTATAATCCATACCCTGGAGGAAAATATAATGAAAACTGCAACATTTAAAATATGTTTATTTTAGAACTAACTACCTTCCTTAATAAGAATTAGAAAAACTGCTACAATTTCCACAACATCTATAAAATTTTATGGCCCAAATTAAAAATGTAAACCATAAAATAGCATTGCATGTTTAAGAGCAAGCTTTCATATTATTTGATTCCTGTCGTCTTTCTGTCATTTGTTTGTTTGTTTGTTTAGGGGAGTGGGGACTTTGATCAGACTATTACTTCTAAATGGACTGTCCCACATCTTATATATCTACTTAACTCAGTTTCCATGGGTTCTGTGAAGCCTTACCTCAAACTGACATTTCTAATCACTCTCTTTGTGTGTTTTTTGTTGTTGTTTCCTTTTTTTGCTATCTATGCCCCAGTGTTAAGCTTTTACTTTAAATTTTTTTCACAACTTAATAACACAGTATTGGGGAATTATTTGTTAAACACATATACCTTTAACAGTTTCAAGCAACTAAACCCTTTTCCCATGTCACTGTCATCCATAGCAAGAGGGTAGGCACAAAGTAATTTCTCAGCAAATGCCTGATTGTTCATTCCTTAATTACTTGAGTGTGAACCCAGAGATAAGGGATGCATCCCTGCCAAGCGGTAAGAGCATGAGCACAGCCATCTCCATGTAAAGCCATTCCAAACTTAAGTTATCAATTTAGTTTCTTTCAGCTAAGGTTTTACTCAATAGATTTCAAGCTGAAGCAAGTGATGAGACTGGGAAAAACTTGAAGACAAATCACGATAACGATAAGCAAAAGACAGAAGGAGCTACTGATATAAAGCACTAGTTACAAGGAAGTGGATACATTTTCTCTGTCTTACCCCTGTTAAATTATACCATCCCAGATGCCTCAGATTCAGTCGGTGTACAGGCTTTGGATGGGCCTGTTATGTCAGTCTGTCTTCTTTTAGTTCTAACATGAGGAAGAGGCTCAAACTATGAGGCAGGAAAGGGAGTGTTTAATACTTTATAATTACATGGTTGTGACAACTATCCAAGTTTGTCTCCCACTTAACAGTGTCTCTCACAATTGAACATGCATTGCAATTGCTTGGGGATACTCTTAAAATGTAAATTCTGATTTAGTAAATCTAGACGGACCTGATACTTTATATGTCTAATAAGCTTGCTAATGATGCTGGTCTAGAGGTTACTCATTACTCATTATCGCCACCCAAAGATACTGATTTAGTTGACTTGGGATGGGCCCTGAACATCTGTGCTTTTAAGATCAGGTGAGTGATTGAAAATAGAGCCCAATGTTAGAAAAACTAGAAGGGACCGTCATCTCACTGACAAAAATCCTTTCTATATGGCTGATGCTTGAATAGTCCTTCACAATAGGAACATAATGTGACTATAGAATCTTTGATCACTGGCTTATAAAATGAGGCAAATGCCTTCTTTTTATCAATTCCAGCAATTTTTCAATATATTATTTGCTTACCACTTTGAATAACACACACACACAATGTCATCTTCATTCAAGGTAAGATCAAATATCCTAAGTGAGTCCCCTCAGAATGGTCCCAAGGATCTGCTTCATCAGCCTCACCTATGAGTTTTTAAGAATTGCAATATTTTAGTACAACTTCTTAACCTACTGATTCAAAATTTGCATTTTTAATAAGACTCTTAGGTGACTTATGTGCTCATTAATATTTCAGAACCGGACTCTAATGAAGGAATTATCTTGCATATTTTCAAAAGATGCACAATGAAATGTTTGATAAAAGGGCTTATTTTAATATAGTGGCCAAAGCACTTAAGAAAATTAATGCTAGCATCCAGCCAGAATGGATAAGAGGAAATGTACTATTGAATTCTTTTTGCTTTATTTAAGCAAAGTACAATTAAGGTTACACCACATAGCAAAATGCGCATTCTTCAATGTGATCAACAGCTTTGCTGTGTGAGCGGCTCGGACTTCAGACGAACTGTGCTGAATCAAGTCGATGCACTTGAACAAGGAGTAAATGATTGGTCTGTGATTTCTTTAGAAATGAGGCACAGAATCCACTGTCACACTTTTTTTGCTTCCCTTGTATCCCTTCTACCATCACTCTATACTGTCTTCAAATCCTTTGTGCTTATCTCCTAAAAGGACTGCCCAGCAAGCACTGATGCAAACATAACCAATGGCAAATAAAGCAGGATCCCAAGATACATACAGCTCTTTGGTTTTGGAAACAACTGTTAACAGCCTTAAATTCAGAGTATGGACCACTGACCAGCAGCATTTCCATCATCTTGGGAGCTCGTAAGAAATGCAGAATCTCAGGCCCCACCTCAGGTCCGCTGAATTGAAATCTTCAGATGAACAAGATCCTCAAGAGATTCATACGCATCGTAAAATTAGAGAAGCAGTGGTACATGACATTGTGGTAGATATTATCCCTGTATTGTGTGGAGAAGCAGTAACGTGCATGATTGTAAGTCACAGAATTATTAATATAAGTTACCATGGTGGATTGCTCTTAAATAAAAGATCATATATTTTTTCCCAGTTATCATAACATTAACCTTGTGTTACCAGACTCTAGCTTACATTGGGTTATCCTATGGTTTTTATATACTACAAATGAATATTACTCCTAAATTTGATATTAATTATATCTTCTCAGATACTATACACCCACCCAAATAGTTCATGTGAATAGAAATAGAAATACTTTCCATATGTCAATTATTTTTTAAAAATTAAAAATTTTGCAAGTGTCTAAACTTTATTTTTGGTTTTGTTTACAAACAAGAGACAAGGCACAGAAAAAAAAGGTCATATAAGTTCTGCTTCGTCATTACCAGCTGCGTGGCTCTGAATACAAGTTGAACTCCTTCATGTCTCAGTTTTCTTGTTTATAAAATTGAAATAGTCATGCCACATTTGGGGGTTCTGTGCATCCCATTTGTTCCTCATTATATCTTCAGTAGCACAGAGCAAGCCCAACAAAATGTTTTTTCGGCAAATGAATAAAATTATGAGAAAAACCTTCCTGGCACATCCAAGGTACTGAGTAATATTAATATCTCTTCATAACTGAACACTTTCCACACAGGATCTTTTGACTCCAAGTATAGCATTCCATTTAAAATTCAGATACTCAATGAAATATTCTTGCTAAATATGCTAAAGAATACATATGTATGCATATGTGTATACATACACACACAAACACACACAGTCTTCTTTTGTCTAACTCTATATGGTTACTAGAAGTCTGGAGGTTTTGTTTTCAGTTGTGCCTGGCAAACTTCAGGCAAAAACAGAATTGTAACCATGGGATACAGAGAGACGAAGGTGGTTCAGCCTTGTGGAGAAGAGTACTTGATCACTGAAATTGTGTCAGCATTATGATAATAAAAAGTAGACCAGCTTAGGTCACACTTATATTTGTTGTAAACTTCTTTATGGAAAACACACCTCTGCATTCATTGCCTAAATTAGGGACCACCCAACCTTCGCCCATCACCCAAGGCTCAGAAATGGCAAACCGTGGTCCACAGCTTCAATGCACAGCCTAAGACTACAAAGTGCTCAACCATGAAAGAGAAGCCTCAGACAGGGTGGCTTTATGGTTCTATAAACAATCCCTCATGATGGTTCAAAGCAGTGCCAAGTGGGTTTTGCTTCCATTCTGCCATTCCCTGACCAAATTCCCTACCACTGTCCATATCACTCACTCCCTGATCACTAAACGTGTCAAGCACGCCCCTAATCCAGGGCCTTTGCCCCTGCTGTTCTTTCTAGCTGTAGTCGCCTTCCACATGATTGCCACACGATTTTCTTCCTCACTTCATTCAGGTCTCTGCTCAAATGCCATAGTCTCAGATAATAACATGCCATGACCCCATTCCTATCTAGCATGTCACCCTGCTTTATTGTTCTTCATGGCAGTTAGTTCTACCCTGCATTTAATTGTACTTTTATTTGCTTATTAGCTATGAGAACCATTTTATTTTATTCATGGCTATATCTCCAGTACCTAGATCACTATGAGGCACTATGAGGTGGTCGGTATTTGCTAAATAAATGAATACATAAAAACCAACTCCAAGTCCTGCACCTCTTTGCCACTTGAGATTTGGAATCTGCTGAAGGTTGTGATGATATTCCTGCCATACTCAGGTGAGAGACCAATGGGAGTCAAGGCCATAGCAGACAATTTCTTATTTCAGCAAGTTCTCTTTGAGGCATTGGTGGTGTTCTGAAGCACATGATCATTTCCTGTTTTTAAAAATAAGCAGCCATGTTCCCATTTGAGAAGAAAGGCATGACATTATACAAATAGGATTATGCTGGGTTTATGTATTGCTGCTGGCTCCAGGAATTAGGCCACTGAATGCCCAGCCTCCTCAAGAATCTGCTTTGGGAGTAATGACATCATGCCTCAACTCATCTGAATCATATGAATCACATTTTCACCCACTGACCGCTTCAGAACAAGTCCATTACATAATGTCATTTTCTATTTTGAAAAGGAAGCCGGGACCTTGGATGAATATTTACTTCCCATTAGCATACTAGAGCTGTGGCAGGCAGCTCTGTCTTCATGCTAATGATACCTGTTGAAATGATAAGTAACAAGGCCAGGTTGTCAAAATCCATTTTCTAGCTACGTGTGATGTTCCACTATTCAGTATGTCATCACAAGGAGATTTGGGAGATAAAAATATGTGCTGATTATTTGTTTTGAAAATTGAGAACAAATCATTTGCTCAATAAAATCTGCCTCCCAGGAATGGCAAAAACATCTTTGAATTCATTTGAAGAGAAGTTATTAAGGAAATTACTTAAAATGTTGTACATTAAGGGTTAGGCTGGGATTTAAATGTATAATTAATGTTCACGTGTAATTTTGCTTCCTTTGGAGATAACTAACTCCATTTCATTACTCAGATTAATTCCACCATCATAAACATAAAAAAATGTATGGGGCAGAGATAATTGCATGTTCAAAACCACCATTTCCTCTTTTAGGAATATGGTTGGTCTACATGTCCCAGTGGTAAGATGTAGCCATGTGACTGACTTCTAGCAAGTGGAATAAGAGCTGAAGTGTATGTTCACAGAAACCTTCCATCAGTAATCCTCTATGCCTTTTGTTTTTTCCGCTTCTGGCTTGGTGCAGCTTAAAAGGGTAAATTGGTAGTCCCCGTTTAAAGATGATGAGTCTACAACCTTGAAAGATCCTGGGATGCT
>PVKE010021744.1:0-26214 GCA_004027555.1 Craseonycteris thonglongyai
CACCCTTACTCCCAGCCCATCCCCACCTCCACCCTCATTCTTACCCCCACTCCAACCTTAATCCCCACCAACAGGTGTTTCCCATGATGCCTCTGGCCGTGAGTCACTTGAACAGGAAGTGGGTTCCATGAGAGATGGGTTAACACCTTTCACAACTCGGCTCAGCCTAAGAGTTCCTGGTGCCAAATCTAACTTCAGCAAAACACGAAACCTCTTTTGGTTTTTTTTCGGCAACACATTTAAATAAGCTTTTTGCAAACTGGGTTTAAGGTGGTTTCACATCCCTCTGCTCTTCTGGTCAAAGCTTACCTTTTCTGTGCCCCTTTTCCTCAGAGCCTTCCAGATGATTTTAAGCTAATCTGCTAAACCACTTTGCATTTAGGAGGATTTAACCAATATTAGTAAAATATTTTACTCCTCCCCAATAAAATAGGCCTTTCTAAACTCCTTGCTGCTCCGATGCAGCATTCTACAAAATGTGTGTCTACAGAGCACTGGTAAGGGCTTCGTGATCATATTTTCCTGGTCACGGGGGCTGGGAAATCCTGGATGTTACAACAGGCTTGGCTTGGTCATTAGTATGCTGAAGGCTCTGAGAAGTCCTGCCAGGTAGAGAACTCTTTACATTTATTGAAATCTGCATTTCCCAAACTTTATTGGGCACAGAGCCGTCAACAACTTTACAATTCTTGGAAGCCAATGTTCCACCCACCTTCAAAAAATGGTATCAAAACCTGGTAGTTGACTCGCCCCAGAGGGATTTCAGGTCTGCGAACAGACAAGGCAAGACTTCCTCTGTTCCTCAGGTCACCCTGCACCCGCCTTCCCCTCAGCCTCTTCTCAGGATCTGCTGCAAAAGCAACAGAGAGTTCCAGCTGTCCTCTCTGCCTGCGACTAGTTGTGCAAGCCTGTTCCTGCCGCTCAGCCTGCCCCATGCTCCCCGGTGCAGGGGAGGACAATTCCTGCTGGTTGCATCTCCTGGGGGCGGTGAGGAGGCCTGAGAGCAAGCTGTTTCTAGAGCATTGCAACCCAGATCACCCTGGATTCCACGGGGACCCGAGAACAGGTGTGTCTCAGCCACTGGACAGTGAGGGGTAAATCTGGTCTTTCTCCGGAGTGGCTACTCCAGCTCCTGAAATTTGAGATGACATTTATGTCCACTTACCTCTCCTACGGAGGCCAGTCTTGGCCATAAGGCCAGTGATCCTGCCGCACACTTGGTCTAGGAGGGTGACGGGGGCAGATTGAGAGGGAAAGGCAGTGCACCCCTTCTGCCATCTTTCCACCAGCTTCCGTGGAATCCTCCCACCTGTCCTTTGCTGTGTCCTCCCCTGAGCCACACCTGCTGGAAATCTGTACTGACATGTGTCAGGCCTGTATGCCTAAAAGTCTGGCTGTCAAAACCCCGGGGAATTTATTTTTGTCGCGTACATACATACCTTGTGTGCAGTCAGATGGGGGTGGTTGTCTCAGTTCTTCTCTGCAAAGGGGAAAAAATACAGCGGATCTATAAATGTGTACGTGTTGAACAGCCGCCCTCGTGTACTGTGTACATAAATCAACGGCAAGAAATGTAAACATAAACTCGAGTTTTCTGAGATTGGATGAAGGAAAATTTGGCCATTGGCATCCCAATTATTCTCCTGCACCAAATGTCAAAATCAGGCATTAAAATGCAACACCTCCAACTCCGGGAAAAAGAAGTAAAATAAGAAGAAGAAAGAAGGAGGAGGAGGAGAAGGGGGAGGGGAACTGGGACAGGGACAGGAATGGGGACCAGAACCGGGACAGGGACTAGGAAGGGGGACTGAGACAGGGACTGAGACGGAAACACATCACATAGATAGAGGAAAAGGTTGCTGTTGTTCATATGACATGTTTCAGCAGCACAAATGTTGGCTTTCCGGTCCATTTTGCTTTTTTTTTGCTCTTGTATGCAAAACCATCTGAGGGAACACACACCGGGAGGTCAGAGCGCCCCTCGGCCTTGCTGTGAGCTCTCCTTGCAGGAGAATCTGCTCCAGGCTCCAAGGCAGACTCTCCGGGAGCCAGAGCTGCACAGTCGGGTTTTATTACTTGACACAGAAAGAGAAGGTTCCTCTGTCCCAATCAGGATCTAAGAGTGGGCAGCAGGGAGTCACTATAATAGATGAAGGTGTTTTATGGGGCAGAGAAAGGGGAGGTGATGGGCATAGCAGAAGGAAATGTGTCTGTCATTCAGCCTCTGGGGACAAATCAGCAAGGCAAGGCCACGCCCACCGGGATCAGGAACTACCTTGGGTGTGCTGGAAAGGGAGGTGGGAGAGCTGAAGAATGCCAAACGCTGGCTCTGGACTCCGACGGACCTGAGTTCGAATTCTGACCTAGGGAAGGTGCTCCCTGGGGTGGTTCCTTTCCCCAGGGAGCCCACGCACACATTGCTGCAGCAGCTCAGCCCTGAGAGCGGGCGATCCCTTAATGGTTGCCCCCGTGGCCGGTTCTTGGTGCCCTCGGCTACCATTTGAGAGTCTTCTCTTCTTCATAAATAGCTCAAAGGCCCTGGTACTCCCCAGACCCCCAATACCTTCATTTACACCTGCCCTTTGGGAAAGTCCTGTCTTCACCTTCCTGTGATACCCTTGTAATGACCCTTGCAAAGGATGGGGCATTAGCAAGGCACGGTGGGGACACAGGACAGTCAGCCATGGACTTCACCTCCCAAAAGGTACCCCAGGGAAGGAGGCAGGGGAGACAACAATAAGGTGATCAACCGTCCTCCTTTAGGGAGGACAGTCCTCCTTTTGGAAGTTCTGTCCTCCCTCGAAAAGTGGAGGCTAGATGTCCTCCTTTTCTACTTGTGTTCAGTTTTTATCCACAGAACTACCAGACATTAGAATAGATGACAATTGTCTATTTGAAGAAATTAGAAAACTGAATGTTTATTTAAATTCTGAAAAATGGGTCGAGTGGGAAAATTAACATGTTGAAGTTAATAAAAGATGGGTGGAAATATTCAACCATTTCAAAAATGCACATATACCATATGAAATTTTACTTCTAGTCTAATTTACATTGTGCTGCCCTGGCACTAACGCAGCAGTTAAAAGGGTATTTTCAATTGCTAGTAATTTTTAGACAACTGAAAAATCAAGACTGAATGTTGACACTCTAGCTGCAGCACTTGCTGTGAAATTCAATATGAAAAATAGTTCTTGTACGGATATTTCTAATATTTTGTTAGAAAATGATACATTAACAAAAAATATTCAATCAAAAAATATTCATATTTAAATAATAATTATAATACGCCTGCGTTATCTATTTACTATATTATAATGCTTTCTGTTTAGTTATTGTTGCAAAGAATAAATTTTTTTATTTGCAATATTTGTTTCTTTAATTTATTTATGTCCTCCTTGTTTATTTATGTCCTCTTTTTCATTGGAAAAAAGTTGGTCACCTTACCAACAACCCACTGAGATGCAACCCCGTGGCCTACAGACCTCAGTGTCTGAGACATAAGAGAGGCTTGCATCCCCATAATCACTGCTGCCCCTGGCTCCTGTGCTCTTCTCCACGGAGCAGCCCAGCCACACTGTGAGTCTGCACAGCCAAGCACTTCCAGGAGGACCGGGACTGTTTTTGCATGCGTGCAGGTCCAGCCAAGCCTGCAGCTGAAGGGCCCCGCTCCTGGGCTCCACAGCATATGCCCAGTCAATGGGTGTTCTCCAGTTTGTACTCAGGCTGCCGTTCCTGTGAGGTGGGTCACTGTTCTGTCTCTGTCCATCCCGGTATCCTCATAATATACATTTTTAAACTTGAAAATGACCAAAACGTAGGAAGAAATGTATGCTTTAAACCCACCCACCATAATCCCATGGCCCAAAGGCAACGTATTGCTGGTTTTTCTGTATTTCCTCTCAGCCATTGGGGAAGAGTGTTTTCAGGAAGATCCTTCTGCAGGAGTAGCAGCGGCTACCCTCTGGGCCATGCAAATGCACAGGAGGGAGACGAGGAGGAAATGTCTGAAGCAGAATCCATCAGACCTTGCAACCGAAAGGAAGGAAGGGCTGAGTCCAGGCTGCCCCCTTCCAGTCTTCCAAGGCAGAATTCAGGGGAGCTTTCAGCAGGAAGCCAGGTCAAGAGGGATGGACTGCTGGCTCCTTAGAGTGTTCAAATGGAAGTCTGGATTCAGGCTGCTGCAGAGGAAGAACTGGGTGAGTGGAGTCCGGGACGGGGCAGGGGATAGATGTGGGACAGGACATGGGAAGCCAGGACAACTGGCCAGGAGCTTTGGAAGCTGCTAATCGACAGTCTGAAAACTAATGGCAAAGGAATTCTGCTAAGTGCTTGCCCACCCCTTTGCTTTCTCACTTTCACGGGAAGGGCCCCTCCTCCTCTGTCTCCAGTTGCTCTCCCTGAGGAAACCCAGTCAGTCCCTGACCATTTGGGACACCCCAGGAGACTCACCAAGGTTGGCCTGCATAGCACAATCTGACCTGAGGAATATCAAGGGTCCCCACCCTTGCCTGAGGGCCATTCGGCCAGTGCTGCCACCTGCAAGCCCTCCCAGGAGCAGTGTGATGGTCTGAGCAACCACAAGGGAGTCAGGACGCAGGACCCTACTCCAGGTCTGGTTTTGACCCTCTAAATGATGACTTGAAGACACCATTTCACATTCTAGGTTTGCACTTTTTACTTGCTTAAAAAGGAGGAGGAGGAAGGGAGTAAAAGGAAAGGGGGAGAAAGGAGAGAAGGAGAAGAAGGAAAGGAAGAAGGTTGATATGAGGCAAACCAGAAAAGCAGAATCAAGAACGTGGTCCACAAGTCAAAAGCAAATCAGTTCTGCACACTCCCACGGGGCCAAGGCTTCGTCCTTGGACTTATTGAGGCGCTGGGAGGGGCTGTTCTCAGACTGGAGTGTGGCATATGTACCAGACCCTGCCTCAGAGCCAAGCAGCCTGGAGGGAGAGAAAAGGGTGTTCAGAGCCAGGCTGAGCTCCAGAATGGAAAAGGGAAATGGGAAAAGTGGGGGTGGAGGTGCCTCAGCCCCAGGAGATTAACCAACCTGACTTCAGGGCTTTGTATTATCCTCATTTTACCCACAAAGCCCTTCCAAGGCTCAGAGAGTAGAAATGACTTACCCAAGGTCACACAGCTGGAGGCAGCAAGTCTCCAAGTCAGTTTTACCTGACTCTAAATTCCAGGGTACTTCCAGATCTCTGCACAACAGGGACCAGGAAGAAAGTTAAGGCTCCCTCCCTCCCCTGGCCTCTATTGGCAGCATGGTCACCCAAAGCTCTTGAGGAGTGAAAATTGATCTGAAGTTGCCATCCATGGAAGGGCTTCAAGGAAAGCTCTGGGCGAGGATACATTGTCTTTATGCAGCGACACAGGAAGGAGTTAGGGGCAAGAGGACCAGACTGTTGGGTGATGACAGCTAGATGCAGGATCCTAGAAGAGGGACAGGCTGATCCAGTCCCCTGTCCACCAGGGAAGGCTGAGGCCTGGCTTTAGGACCCCAGTGCTCACCTCTTATCACCCAATCCTTCCTACCTCCTCCTCTGGCTCCCCCAACATTCAACACCCCTTTAAAAATTAAGGGTGCAGCAGCAGTGGGGGCAGCTCGTGAAACAGATAAGAGGTAATTGCCTGCCTTTGACTCCTCTTGATGTGAAAATGGGATTGGAATGACTCACTCTGGTTGAAAGGTTAGTTGAAGGTTATTACAGGAAAATTGTTATTCATACATTTTTTCTGTGCGGCCGGATAGCCTAAAAGATTAAATTCACAGAGTGCATAATGACCCATCAGGGCGGACAATGGTAGGGGCGTCCCCAGGGAGGGGAGATAACGGAACAGAGACTTTTCTGAATAATTCATGCTCCTGCAGACGGGCACTAACAGATTACAGGAGGGCTTTCATTAGAAAGAAGAGGAGAGAAAGGCGCATTGAAAGCAGCCGGGTGTTGCTCAGCATGGAGGGCAGTGCCAGCCCACCCTGCTATGGCTTCAGTCAGTGCGTGTCCCCACACATTAGGGGCCCTGAGAAGGAGGGCAAGTGAGGTGAGGAGCATCATTGTCACAAGGCAGGCGGGTCTGGATTACCTGGCTTCATCCTGAGTCCTGACGCTCTCAGGAGACTGAGGTCAGGTTCATCCAGGGGAGCTCTCGATGGGATAAAATCAGCGGTCCCCAACCTTTTGGGAACCAGGAACTGGTTTCTTGGAAGACAATTCTTCCAAGGACTGGGGGTTGGGGGAGGGGATTGGTTTCAGAATTATTCAAGCTCATTGCATTTGTTGTGCACTTTATTTCTAGTATTATTACATTGTGATATAGAATTAAATAATTATACAACTCACTGTAATTCGGAATCCGTGGGAGCCCTGAGCTTGGGTTTTGATGAGTCTGCAAGCAATTGATTTATTATGGTCTCTGTACAGTCAAACCTCTCTGCTCGTGTTAATCTGTATTTGCAGCTGCTCCCCAGTGCTAGCATCACCACTTCAGCTCCACCTCAGATCATCAGACATTAAGTTCTCATAAGGAGCGTGCAACACAGATCTCTCCCATGTACAGTTCACAATAGGATTCGTGCTCCTATGAGAATCTAGTGCTGCCGCTGATCTGACAGGAGGTGGGGCTCAGGCCGTGATGTAAGTGACTGGGAGCGGCTGTAACTACAGATGAAGTTTGTTTGCTTACTTGCCGCTCACCGCCTGCTGTGCAGCCCGGTTCCTCACAGGCCATGCACTGCTATAGGTCCATGGCCTGGGTGTTGGGGACCCCTGATTTAAATGAAGATGTGATTATGGGAAATAGTGGTTTATCAAGAGGGATGTGACAGACATTTGTTTCCTATCACCTCCGTACCTCTATGCATAACCTTATCTGTAGATGGAGCCAAAAGTCAAAGCGAGATGCTTTTTGGGAAAGAAGAGGCATAACCAGAATTTCATCTCTCTGGGAGGGCCCCAAATCTGGTCCTGTGACCCCAATATTCTGAACTAGGCAGGTGCTGCTATTGCTTTATTTCTTACCAACCAGGTGTCAAGCCCCGTATAATACACTTTCTATGACTGACCTCTAATTCTCCCAGCAGCCTCATTCCTCTTTTACACAATCAGAAATTGAGACTCAGAGAGGTTAAGTGACTTGGCCAGATTGCACAGCTAGCAAATGGCAGAGTCGGAACTGAGAGCCTATTTTGTCTCATTCCAAAGCAGGTACATTCCCCCTTCCCTGAGGGTTCCAGGGTTGCCCCTCAAGCATTTCTTCTCAACAGCTGTCCATATGGGGAGGGAGTGAAAGGAAGCTATAGGTGCAAACAAGGGGCAGTGAAGGCACAGTGCTGTGTCCCCTGGTAGGGAGATTCAGACCCTGGCTCGGACCTCTGGCAGATCAGGATTTGAACCTCAGCTGGGTGACCCTGGGCACCAGCGTCTCAGCCCTGCCTCTGTGGAATGGGCTAGAATCACTGCACCCACTCCAGAGACCTGTTAAAAGGATCATGGCATCTGAAAAAGGCTGACCCGGTGCCCTGCTCATGCCTGTGGACACTATTCCTGGGAAAAGGCAGACCGGCAGGGCTGTCTGAAGTTCTGGCGTCTTTTCCAGAGAATGGTGATCCCTCCTTTGTTCCTTGGCTCATTTGTTCATCCATCTCCTTTCCTTAGAGGCCCACTCTCTGCAGGCCCTCCGGTGGGGTCACAGGCGACCCCACCCCATGTGGGTCTGTCCTCACAGAGCTCTGAGCATGAGCAGAAGCACACACACCGACCAGCTCGGGCCTCTCCCTCCTTGGTCCATAAAATCCAGAATGGTGGGAGAGAGGCTAGACAGCATAAAGAAAGGTACCGGCCGCTTTGGGGAGCTCATGGGGCTTTTACAGAGGAGGAATTCTGACAGTACACGTTCTTTCTGAATCGGAGGCAAACGTGGGAAGCTCAGTGTGATGAAGAGTTGGCAGCATACTCCAACTGGAAGAGACCTAGACCATCGTGTCTCAGGTGAGGCCTAAGTATCACAAGGTTAAGAAAAAACCAAGACCCAGCCCCAGGTCTCCTGACTCTCCAGTCTTAGTGTTTTTTGCTTCTGCTGTATTATCCATCTCCAGCCTTATCCAGAGGTGGGAAATATTAACATCTTTTACTTAAGGGTTTGCATTTAAATATAGTTCCCAACATCCCCCAAGAAAGAGAGCAAGGTGCCTGCTTTGGAAAGAGATACAACTGGGTCTCAATTCTGACCCTGCCACTTACTAGCCGTGTGATCTTGGCCAAGTCACTTAACATTTCTGAGTCTCAGTTTCCAATTGTGTAAAACAGAGATGATGCCATTCAAATACAGTTCATGGTTTGCCTTCAGTTTATGGAAGCTTCTTGGGCACAATATCTCAGGTAAGTAACTGTGGACGTGTGTTGTCATATGTAGTGAGTACTCAAGATGAAACAAGTGTTGTAAACTCTAATTAAATCGTAACTCAAACAATTAATTTAGCCCCCTAATGCTTATGATTTGAGTGTATAGATTCAGACTACTTTTGTCCCCTTCCCCTCTCTTTTTCCACAACAATATATGGAGTAGCTCCTTCATGTCAGCCATCATGCAGGCACATTTAGAGACCCAGAAACAGCTCTTGTCCAAAACAACCATATTTATTTGGTAAAGAAGATAAGTAGGCAGGTACACCTCCCCTCTAGGATGGAAACAGATGTTGTAGACCAGCTGACCTGGGCAGGACCCCATTGCCAGCCTTTGCAGTCATGTGTCCTCAGCCACAATGTAACTTCTCTGAGCCTTCTCCTCTTCCACACCTCAGCAGGTAGCAAGGGACCTGGAGAACTACATGATGCATCCCCCAATTTCATGCAGGGTCCCCCAAAAACAACCCAGATAGTTGCAGAAAGACAACATCTCAAAAGTTTGTAAAATGAAAATTTTAGGCAGGTTGATTCTTTTTGACCCACCCCTGCCTTCTGCCAAATTGAGCCAAGATTAGAGAGACGCTCATCCATGCTCCACACAATCTAAAGCTCATCCACATACAATATGGGATCTTGGAGTGTGTCCTGGAACAGATAAAGGCCATTAGTGGATATGCACACACACACACACACCCAAGTGCACAGTCCTGCCCATTCTCTAACTCTTGTATCTCCCCAGTGTACTCCCATTGCTTAATTTCCACAGCTTTGTGTCAGTCCTTTGATGTATCTCATCTCAAGTATCACTTTAGTGCCCAGGTGTCTCCCTCCTCCAAATCTCTCTCCTTCCCAAGCGACCCCACACCCAGCCACAAAGTGCAAAAACGCTTTCCATGTGTCTCTGATATCTATTTGGTACAGCCCAGATTCCTCAATTGGGAACCTAAAATTTTGTGTAATTTACAGAAATGAACAACCTATTTATATTCAGTCATATAGATTGTCTCCATTCTCCCTTCAAGGTGTGATTTTATCAGATCCCCAGGTATCACAGGAAGGCATCTGGATACAGAAACTCAAGAAGTGACTTTGGAGAAAAGTTTATACATATGAAAATCTAGTCTTCAAGTGAGTGCATGTAAAACAAGGGAAATGTGGTCCCAGTTTCAGCTTCCCGGTGGTGATATAACTGTGGTTATGCAGAATACCGCCTTCAGGGAAACTGTGCAAAGGGCATAAAGATCTCTGTTTATTGCTTCTTGTAATAGCATGTGAATCTACAATTATCTCAAAATAATAAGTCTAGGAAAAAAAGCAAACAAATAAAAAATCTCCATTGAGCCCCTGTTAGTCCCCTCCTTTCCATTCGTTTTCATCCTCATAACAAACCAGATCCCATGACAGGTTGACTATAAGAAAATCCATTTAGTGGAGGAGCCAGGATGGCTCAATGGGTTATGCACTCATTTTGCAGCCCCGAGGTCTGAGAATCAAGTCCTGGCCCCAGCCCGTGCGGACCCATGTGCTGAACTGGGATGTGCTTCCCATGTGGGAGACCCCCAGTTTGGTTCTTGCTGGGGCAAACTTCCCAGCCCTTGGTTCAGCCCCCAACTTGAGGGGCGTGCCTCCCATGCGGCCCCCGCCCACCTGTGTGGAATGAAACCATGTTGAAAACTGATGACGTATGACTATGGAGACTGCTCTGGGCCCTCCCCCTTCTCTGTGTCTCTCTTTGTCTCTGTCTCTGTCTCTCTCTCTCTCTGTCAAAAGCAATAAAATAAAAATAAATCTTTAAGAAACGAAACCTGTGAACAACAGGAATATTAAAAAGAAAGAAAGAGAGAGAGAAAGAAAATCTATTTGGTAATCCCCCACACTTCTGAGCTCTGAGCAGTGTGTGGCAGAATGCCAAGAGTCCATGAGCACTGGAAGCCATCACCAGATGAATCCTTGCAGTCCCAGAATCTTGGCATCAAAGGTTTATGTGCTTTATGTGCCTCGTCAAGGTCCCATATTAATCAACAAGACGAATACCCACGGTGATCAGATACTATCTGTGTGCACACACCCCGTCCTTCAGGAGACCCATCCTTTTCACACACCATGTGGTCCAGGCGGTGCCACACAGTGATGCTGTAGTGGACCCGCCCGTGGGGGTCGCCCCTGACTGGGGCTAGCCCTGGTTGCAGTGATTGGTTCAGGGATGTGCACATGACTCAAGCTGAGCCAATCATAGTCTTGCAAGGACCTGTCAGTTGGAGCTGCTCTTTGCCTGTGTCCTGGTGCCAGGAAGATGTGAAGTGGGGACTGCCAGAGCCATCCTCCTTGACCACAGGGAAAAAGATGAGTCTCAGTCAGAGTAAGTGAAGCCAACACACAGAGGAATTCAGCCGAGAGAAGAGGGAGGGTGAAAGCCCTTATCTAGACCCTTCCTTTCTTCTGGACATGGCCATGCCATCCCTGACCCCCCGAAGCACTGCCCAGTTACGGTGTGCCATGACATGTCCCCTTTTATTTTTTAAAGCCAGTTTGAGTTGGTTTCTATCACATGTACCGGTAACTCAGAGAGTTATGACTTCTACAATACCCGAATTAAACAACTCCCTCATAGCCAATAAAAGAAAGGGAAAGGATTCTAGTCCTCCTAAACATTTTTGCCAAAGGGTTATGTAGATTGTCCAGAAAAGGAAATGCAGACCGTTAGAGAACTATAAAAATGCCTCTCCTGGAGAACAAAGCAAAGGGTGGGACTGTCTAGGGCAGTTTGCAAACAGCCACCCAATTCTGACTTCTGCTCTCTAAAACTAAGCTTTCTCCATATAACTCAGCACAATTAGGACCAAATGTCCCCCAATACTTCCTTTAATTAAAAAATAAGTTATTCTCTTTATAGTAACCTTTTTTTGATGTTGCCTATTTTATTCTATTCTGATTTTTACAATTTCAGTAATGTTCTCTGATGCAAATTAAGTGGTGTCATATAATCTTACCCATGAATCACCAGACCCTCGGGCTTCGGATAGAATTTTGGAGATGAGGTTGCTTAGACAAGGGGTGGGCATCTAACTTCAGTTAAATCAAAACCCTTGTCCAGGGCTTAGAAATTTTATTCATGACATGGCCTGAGTGAGATACTCTTCGTATGGTCGTGCCTTCAATATGTAGCCTGTTTCCTGGGTCCTGGGGTTGTCCAACACTGTGTGGACCAGGGAGGGACAGGGTCCAGCAAGAGGAAAACGAAGCCCTTAGAAGGAACAAGGGATGAAAGGAGAGCAAATGGCTTCTTTTTTTTCCCTAGTTCAGGAAGCCTGCTTTCCTTTGAATTCTGTTCTACATCCTGTGTCCTAAAGATAAATCTGCCATTTGTCCTTTTCAGATCAATCCAGATGGTTTCTGCCCCTTGCAACCGAAGTATCCCCTGTAATACATTCACTCTTGCTAAACTATAAAATGCTGCCTCCATCCTTCTCTTCCTTGTCCTCTTTCTCCCTTCTCAATCAAATGTGTGATCGCTGACACATGTGTATTATGCAGAATATCACATATAGGTCAATGGATGTCACCATGGTAAAACAAGCAGGAGAAAAGCTCACACTTCTCAATGCTTGTTAGTAAAAGGACACAACAATGCCACTTCCCCCCTGCTGGTGGAGGGGGTCATGGAGGTCAACCCACGCTTTGGCATGTGAACTTCTTGTTCCCACCAAATCAGTCAGCTCAAGTGAGAATGTTTTATTTCAGCAGACATGTGTCAGCCTCGGTTTAAAACAAAGACAGTCTGCCAGCATGTCCCATCACAAAAGCAGGGCCATGTGAGACATCTTTGCTAAGGCGGTGATTTTCCTCGATTGCCAGGCACCATTTTGGAAAGTTGCTATGGGAGGTTGGTCTGCACTTTAATGACATCTGAGACACATTCAAGGCTAATGCTTTTGAAAAACAAAGCGCCGGGACGGGGGAGGTGGTGAAATCAAATGACCCATTGAGACTAAATTACCAGCCTCACAGAGCGTTTTTAGAAACACCATTCTGCCTCGGCCCGGGGCCACCATTCTCGCACTTGCTCTTCCAATTAATTATTGTGTTTTACCACTATCTCCAAAGATAATTGCCTGTCAGTGTACCAGTATGTAACACCTCGGGGTGAGCGATGCTCTTGCACTCCGTCTGTCAGCGCTAATAAACACGGGGCGGGGGAGAGCCCACCTGCTTCCCTGTGATCAGCCAGGATCTGGAGCATGCTGTCCTTCGCCTCCGCAAAGATGCTGCTGTCCCCCCTCAGTTGGGAGTGGCGGGGGAGGGGGTGCTGAGAGCAACAGCACATATGCTCCACCACAGAAGAGGGTCTGATTCTGAGGATGGCCTCTTACCAATAGATCTGTACTTGTTCAGTTAATTTTTAGGACTACCGGGCAGATAGCGAAAGAGGGATTTTGCTTGTAGCCTCCTATCTCCTCACCTTACTGAAAGGAAAGGTAGAGATCGATAGGCCTTCTAATTGCAGAGATGAAAAATAACTTTTCAAAATAAGTCATGGCTAGAGGGGTCTTTTGTATTCTTTAGAGCAAAGTGGAAGAGCGATGAAATGCTGAGATTGAAGTGGTTTAGCTTTAAAGCCCACTGCATTACATATTTCAATAAGGGAAAGAAAAAATAAATTCCCATTTCAAATTAAATTGAACCCATTCGGCGAATGTATGAACATCATATGGAGTAAGTGTCAATTAAAGTGATAAGTAGTGGGTCTGGCACCAAGTTCTGGATTGTTCTGAGGTCTGCTTCCCCGGTGTGACCATTCTGTGCTTTGGGGGAAATTGAAACTAATCCACAAAGTGCAACCTGGGATGCTTCTGAGAAACAGATTCTCATCCAACACCTCCGAGTTAATTGGCATTTTATTCTCATTTAAATCCTTGTCACAACGTTTTATTTTACTTTATTTTTGTATTTCATGGGGAAAGTACCAGGCTAATGTGTCCCCTGCAGCTTTCAGGAAGCTCAGAACAAATTCGGTGGTGCCATATAATCTCACCCACAGACTGCAGCTTCTGTCAGCATTTGGGCTGATGAGGTCACCTGCCAATGGTGCTCTCAAGTCGCAGAATGGAGAAGAAATGGAATCTTTAATGGCATGGACATTTTTCTCTGAAGTCCAGTTTACTTCCTACCTCCTGAGTAAGCCACTCCTTTGCTGCAAGGAAGGGGAGGAGTCACCTGAGAGGGGGCAAGGTGACTGGAATAAATGATAAGGTTATTCACAATGACAAATTTTGAGGTGGATGCTGGGCAATAGAACTGCGGAGGAGGGTGTACCGCAATGCTCAGCCCAGAGTGAGTACCAGCATGCCCAATGGGAGCCCCTGGTTGCTAAAGAAAGGCTGGTGGGCTGTTAGTTCCAACTTCCGAGGGAGTGCTCTTCAGGGAAGTCCTTAGGTTCTTGGCCTTGATTTCCTTCTCTTTATTTCTCGATGTCATCAGCCTGTGGCCACCTTCCCAGGAGGTCTGGCCTCTCCCAGTGCCTGGACAAACAACATGATTAGAGCCAGCAGTGCCTGCCCACTCTTCACCGAGTGCCTCCTGCTTTCTACGGACTTCCGGTGCCTCAAATAACAAAAGAGTTTTTCTCTAGGAACCACCCGGTTAAGACTGCTCCTTCCATCATTCTGGGCAATGCACGTTCCCACAAATACAAGCCCACACAGACATCTTGACTCACTCTTAGCCTGACCTCTCAGCCCCTCACGTGTCCTGTAGCACACAGTTTTGCTGGCTGCATCCGTTTGTTGGTACACTAAAGACCTTGGCACTTAACAGGGTTAACTCAGAGGCTGCTGGCTGATAGCCTTCACCTGCTGATGCGGGACGTCCATCCCAGAAATCTCCTTCCGGAAAATGCATTAGGAAGGTCTCATGTGAATTCCTCAGAAATCCATCTTGTTGCTACTTGAAAGGATCAGCCATGCCCACCCAGCATCTGTTCTTTCCCATCAAGTTCCCATTGGGAATTACATCCACAGCCTGGCATCAAAGCGCCCCCATGTTCACCCAGGCTCATGGACAACTGCCATGATGCCCCAGAATTTCAAGGACACAAGCAGGAAAAAAATGCATGCTTCTTCTACTCTACAGGTCACTTTGTCACCTGGGCTTCCAAACAACACTGCTTGAGGCCTTATGAAAACAGCTGCCTGGGTTCCCTCCTGCAGCCTTCACTTCAGAGCTTGCAGACACGGGCCAGGGAAGGGATCATGCATCCTCCTCCAGGGCCCCTCATATCTCCTCTCGACATCTGTATCCAGATCTCCTCCCCATACCCGCCCCCCCATACAGCAAGGTCTCCCCAGAATATAGGGCCAGCCCACTGGGTCAGCACACAGAGTGAGATGCTGACACCCCGTTAGGCCCAGCTGGACTCCTCGCTGGCTCTGGTTCTGCCCCACATTTCGCAGTTCTCTTGGCTAGCAATGACAGAGACTGGCGCGAGCCCTCCGATGATCTCATCGTCCTTCCAGTGTGTACCATTCACTGGGCTCTCAGCAGCATTGCCCTGAATACACTCATGACGTTGTCATTGGTCTTTTTCTTTTCGTGTCTTTGAGCTGGTTGAGGTCAGATCCCACGTCTTAAACAGTTTTGGAGTCTCCCCCAGGATGCGGCCCACCCCTAGCACAGAGTAGATATCCAGTTCAAGGACTGACCCAAGGTCAACATGGGACACTTAGGGTGAGATGGAACTTAACCTAGAAGCCCCCAGAGCCTCTTAGAAACCCATATTTTATTACACATAGTCTGATTCAGAAGGTCTATAAGAGGTGTTTAATACGCATGACAGTTCTAATAAACACCATTATTTGGAACCACTGGCCTAGAACTCAGCCACTGCTTTTAGCTCACATGACTATTCGCTAGGTCCAGGATGGGTAGATTGCTTGGTTGGAATAGGATAAGCCTGTGTCACCCTAGAAATGTGGGGACATCTCCATGGTTCCTGTTTCAACATCCCCATATAGTATATATTATGTACCACATCTGACACACAGTTCTTCAAGCACAACATAGTCTGTCATTTTAAAATATATTTTTATTTATTTATTTATTTATTTATTTATTTATTTATTTTTGACAGAGAGAGAGAGAGAGAGAGAGAGAGACAGAGACAGAGACAGAAAGAGAACTGAACTGGGGGAGCTCCCAGTTCAGCATATGGTTCCACACGGGCCGGGGCCGGGATTCGATACCCGGTCCCCGGTGCTGCAAAGTGAGCGCTTAACCCACTGAGCCATCCCGGCTTCTCCTAGTCTGTCATTTTTAATCAGAGCAATGGAGTTGGAGACCAAAGGGCTCGGGGTTGACACGTCAAAGACCTAAGGTTCACCTTGGTTAGATCAGAGCCTCCCCTGCCTTTCTGATCTTGAGACGCCAACTTGACCTTTTCAGGGACCATCATCTTACCCAGGTTTATGTCTGGCTTTGGTTTCAGGTCTGTGTGACCCCAGAAACTCAGATACAGAGATGGAGAGAAAGAGAAGGGGTTACCCCCCTACTGCAATGAATCATGGGCTTTTTCCTCCAAAATGTAACTCACCACCCTACCTTGCCTCTGCTTTCCTTGGGTTCTGGTGGGTACCTGGCTAATTTAAACATTAACATATGCTCTGAGCTTCTTTCTCCTACTCCCTTTTCATCCCTGACAGCTTCCCAGGACTGACCAAAAATTCACAATTAACCATCCATTGAAAACGATCGGGAGATCTGTGGCATAGTCACAGATGAAAACCATTGTGGATGTACCTTGGTTTTGACCTAAAGTTGTATGCTAATTTTGTACCCTACTCATCAATATAATTATTCTTTTATTATTGAAACATGGATTTTCAATTAGATGCCAATTGATGCTCCAATAAGATGTACCCTATTTATTTTACAGTATTGTATACTCCCGGACGTACTTCGTATACCATCATGTAAGCCCGGTCCCAGTGTGAGAAGCTTGGCCCTAAACTAATAAAGCAACAAGCTCTCCAGGAGACAGAGCTTATCACAGAGTGGGAGTGATGTGCATTCTAGTTCCTTCCCGACTCTGGGCCCCTGAGGGTTGGGGTACAAGGATGGCGATGCCCCATAGAGCAGAGAAGGAACACCAGCAGGGTCTGTGATACATGCATTCTGGGTTCGTGGAGGAGAAACCGGGAGAATAGTGGTGTTACCCCTGGACTGACCAAGGCACCCAGGCCAATGTCCTTGGACACGTCAATGCCGAGTAAAGACATTAAATAGTGATAATGCAGACTTCACTTTTCTTAACTTCTTTCATGGACAGTCACGTCATCCTCCAACGATTCCACAGATAGATTGAGTAACCCCATTGCATAGTTAAGGAAACCAAGGCTGAGAGACATGAACAAACTTGCCTGATGCTCCATAACTAGGAAATGACTGAGCCAGCCAGGTCTGGCCAACTCAAGTCTTGAGTTCCCTCACTTCCCTACTCATAGCTATGCCAGCCCAAGGAGAAGAGAGCTGGTGGAGCAGACAGATCTGGGTTATCACTCTTCAGAAATGTCCAGCTTGGAAGAACTCCTTCAGAGACTGAGGTCATTCCAAGAGATGCCAATATGCATTCCTCTTTGCAGCCTGGCTCCCTACTCGAGCATGAAGACGTCATTCCCCTGGAACTATGCCGGACATGGTCCTCTAGCAACCCCACCCAGATCATCGTTCTCCCCGGCTTGCCCACTCTGAAACATTTTCCATTTCTCATACCTTGGCCGACTGGCCCACTCAACTTCCATTTTTGTCTCCTCTTCTAAGAGGATATAACGTCAATAGCGATCTGGAGACCAATTCTGGCATGTTATTCAGAACAACGGAATAGGAGGCCAAGGGCTCTGTGCTGACAAGACAAAGGCCACAGTGAGGGCTGCAGGCAGCCAACAGACAGGAGTTATGACTGTGTTCAGCTTAATGGCAGCCAGGCACAAAAGAGCTTATTCACCCAACCTAAGTTTTTTAAATTCCAGAGTATGTCATTTGGACCTTGTTGAAACTGTTTTGTCTGTTTCTGTGGATGCTGACTTACCCCCTCCCCTGGCAGAGCCAAGAGTACCTTCATAGCTTACTTGCAGATGTCCCCAAATGCCATCCCACTTCTGGATTTTATGCTTATTAGCAGACACAACTGGAAATTCTTAAGCTATTGCAAAATGGGTCATTTGGAAGCAAAATCCAGTCTTTGAGTACATTCATATGGTGATTATCGGAGGCCCCTTGGCTGGAGGAGATGTGCATGTTGTCATTATGGCTTCAGGATTGAAAAGAGCCAGCTAGAGACAGGTGGCATGCTTAGATCACTACAGCTGGGGCAGGTCTTAGGCAATGTCTAGTCCTTTCTCACTGGAGAAACCATGGCCCTGAGATAAGGCTCACAAAGCCATGATGGCCAACTGTCATGGAGACACTCACAAAGCCTGTCATTGAAGCCCTCTTTTGTTGTCCCTGCAGATACTGTGATTGCCTTTGCCATGTCACTGAGCCATTTTGTAGGCAACAAAGGCCGTTGCAGACGTTGAAATTCAGCTTTTGTTTGATTCTGCTTGATGCTTTTTAAGTTTGTGTACTTGGCAACCTCAGTTATTCATTCAACAAACATGTATTGAGCACCTACGACTCCTACATTGACTAGGCACTCTCTCAATAATAATAATAACTGACATAAAGTGTTCACTGTGCAACAGGCACTGCTATAAGAGCTTTATCCACAAAAGCTAATTAATCCTCACCATAGCCTGGAGAGGAGAGGAGCTAGTGATAACATGTAACAAAAGAAGTCTGAAAATCAATGAAAGCCAGAGGCTAAGTTCCCTGGTTTCCCAAAGTTTGCCTCATTGACATCCATAAAAAGTTCGCTATGTAATTTCCATCTATAACTGATCATTCAGGAGACATCTCTAGTATCTTTCACTTTGCAATCCCCTTCTCCCTCCCCATCCTCTGGGACTCAACATCCTTCTAAGGGGAAGAAATAGTCTGTCGCTCACAAGATTGCCAAATGTCATAAAGACGGGACTGCCGCATTCGGTGGGGCTGTCCTTCTAAATATGAGCCACCCCTCAAACGACCACCCAGACATTCTGGGCACATCCTGGTCCCCAGTGAACAGAAACTCCTCTCTGAGTCACCATTTCTTCTCTCCCTTCTGTGCTGCATGATTAGTGGCTGCTTGGCAGAAGTCAGGGCCAACTCGTGGATGGGTGGGTGGGTGGATGGATGGATGGGTGGGTGGGTGGGAGGGTGGTTGGATGGATCGATGGATAAATGAATGAATAAATTAGCTTATAAAGTTTAGAGACCTTAAGAAATTTCTTCCTATAAGAATTTCCTTGAATACTCTGAAATATCACCTCTCCAATATATATGTATAAATTTTACTCTTGAATTTTATCATTCCAGGCTACCTGGTCCAATATGGTAGCCACCAGCCATATGTGACTATTTAAATTTAAATCTAAATGAACAGAAATAAAATTAAAACTTTAGTTCCTTACTTGAACTATCTACATTTCAAGTGCTTACTGATTACCATAGTACAACAACAAAACATTTTCTTCACCACAGAAAGTTGTACTGCTCTAGGGAACTGCTTCCTAATTTTTTTGTTGTTGTTGTTCACCGACAAATGGCTAATCTGACTTTCTCCCCAGGAAAAAAACTGTGAGTACACTGACTGTACCCACACTCAGACCTTCAATAAACCCAGGTTAACAACATCTGCTCAAAGTTTAAACCTTTCTTAGAATTAAAGTAATCCTTAGGGGAAACGAGATTGGCTCAGTGGGTTAAACACTGTCTTTGCAGTTCCAGGGACTGAGGATTGAATCCTGGCCCAGCCCCAGCCCGTGAAGACCTATGTGCTGACTTGGGGTGTGCTTTCCATGTGAGAGGCCCCCAGTTCATTTATTGCCCCCCACCCCAGTTCAGCCCCTGGCTCAAGAGGGCATGCCTCCCATGCAGGAGGCCCCTAGCCCAGTTCCCGGCCTGCGTGGCCCCCGCTCACCTGTGTGGAACAAAGCCATGTTGAAAACTGATGATGTACAACTATGGAGACTGCTCTGGGCCCTCCCCCTTCTCTCTGTCTCTCTCTTTCTCTGTGTCTATCTCTGTCTCTCTCTGTCTTTGTCAAAAACAATAAAATAAATCCTCAAAAAAATTATAATCCCTTGGAGAAACAGTACATGAGGCAGTGATCAGTTATGTGTATTTGAGTGTGTGTGCATACATCAGACACTCTGGAGCTCTATCCATCTGGTTTGGAACAAGAGGAGGAGTTTAGAGCTCTAAGGATCATGGTGGCTAGGACACTGGGAGAAAAGACACCAGAGGAGAGAAAAGGCATGTTGGCCATGAAGACTCTTGTGTATCATGCAACCATTTGGGGACCAGCTTTCCTACATCTCCCAGTCCCCTTAAGCAAGATCCTGATGAAAGTCTAGCACAAGGTGCGCACATTGTACATGGTTAGTGCACAAAAAGTTGAAGTTTTAGAACAGGTATTGTGTTGGACAGCCTGAGGAAATACACATGGTTCCTGTCCTTAAAGAATTTAGAGTCTCCTCTAGGAGAGACAACTGTATAAACAATAACATGCAATGATGGCTAATGTTAACTGAGCATGCGCAAGGTACCTTGTGCTACGTTCTATATAGACCATGTTTTATCACATTTAATTATCCCAGCAACCCTGTGGGATAGGCACTGTTGTTCTTTCCATTTTATGGATGTTGAAACTGAACTTCAGGAGGGGCCCAGTGATAGAGCTGAATTCAGTTCAGGGTTCCCTGACCCCAAGGCCAGTGTTTGCTACGTGGCATCCCATTTCAACAGGTCTGAGCACACACAAGCAGCTCATATCTTAGGACAGCGGGCGGCTCTAGGTGGGATGCTTGAGGGGGTCCAAGCATGGCCTAGGGTAGGGTGACCAGATGTCCCACTTTTGGCGGGAGAGTCCTGATTTTTAACAATTTGTCCCGCATCCCGTGGCATTTTTAAAAAGTCCCAATTTGTGGAAAGAATGCACGACAAGCTAGGGAACAGCGGGAGATAGACCACATTTTAATCAAGAACCCCCTCCCCCCGGTCAATGGTGTCCCGCTTTACCAATGTTAAAATCTGGTCACCTTAGCCTAGGGGTTCTCAAACTGCGGCCTGCGGGCCACATGCAGCCCGCCGAAAACATTTATCCGGCCCGCCGGGTGTTTTTGCCGCAGCTGCCTGTCCTGCTTAGCAGCCGACTTGTCCCGGGCCCGCAGTGCGCATGTGTGGACATGCTGAAGGACAGTGAACTGGCCCCCTGTTTAAAAAGTTTGAGGATGCCTGGTAGGCATGGGTGAGGCAGGCTGTTAAGCAGCTGTCCAGGCCGGCCTCCGCAGACCCGTTGACCGCCTGTGCCTCTGCCTAGTGGGGCGGCCTCGTACAGACACCTGCCGGGTGACAGGGCACTGCCAGGCCACCCGGACAGCCAGCACTGCGAGTGCCACCAGTCACCATTAGCTCCACCAAGAAGGTGACAGGCCAGCCTACCCCAGCTGGCACACAGCTTCTCTTCTCTCGAAGATTCCATTGACAGGCAGGCGTCTAGATGCTCCGCAGTCAGAGAGGAACTAATGAGAAATTTGAGAGCATAGGTCCCCCTTTCCCATCACTCCCCAAGCCCAGAATCCCCTTGGCAGGGCTAACCACCTTGCATGAGTGGGGACAGTTTTGCCACACACACCGTCTCCTGGAGGCCACGTAGCCTGGGTAGGGTGGGACTCCCACCCTGTGCTCCAGACGAGGACACCCAGGCCCCAAGGCGTAGGTCCTCAGCTGTGTCACACAGGGCCGCCTGCTGGCCTGCCCTGTGCTGTGAGGTTTCCGTGGTCCATCTGCTGTGTCCCAGGGCACAGTGGGGGGTTCTGGAAATGGAAAGGCATTGCCGAGATGCCAGATCTACAGAGTTGACTCCTCTACGTCTCTCTGTGGCTCCTCCAACTCCCATGTAGTGCCCATTCGTCTCTCTCTCTCTCTCTGTCTCTCTCTGTCTCTCTCACACACACACACATACACACACTACCAACACCCCCTACTATATCCCTCCAGGGCCTTTTATCCCTCCCCCAGGGCCAAGCTGGCACAGAGTAGGACCCTCAGTTGCAGCCCTGTGCACTCCCACCTCCCACCTTGCCCTTGTGCACACTGGGGAGAGGACTTTGCTCTCCCTGTCAAAACGCCACCTGCATGGGGTCTGCCCTGTGTGGAGGGAAGCCGCCTAGAGATTCTCCATCCCCCAGGGGGCTGAGGGCTACTGAGAGGACCAAGCAGAGGCTGGAGAGGCCTGGCAGAGCTCGGCTTCTGTGTCACAGGGGCCCGGAGGCGGGGCTCTCTGACAATGCCTCCTCCCACCAGGACAGGGAGGCCCGCACCCCACGGTCAGGCCTATTCTCTGCTGAGGCTAGGTTGTGAGAATCCGTGACTTCCCGCAAGTCGCTGGGCCCCTCTGAGCCTGTTTCTAACCTGTGCAATCCATAATAACGCCTGCTCCTCCTCACCTGGTAGGGGAGACAGGAAGGTCAAAAGAGGTCATCGATCAGAAGGCACGCTGGACAGCATGCTGTTGTAAATAGAGAGTGTGCTCATTCTCAAAGAAGATTCTACAAGCACACACGCTTTCTGGCGTGCACACATAAACGTAACATTTTAAGGTCTAGTAGGGATTCTTTAAAGACCCAGTTGTATGCGCAGGAGGGCGCTGGGAACCCAGAGAAATCCCAGACATGGCTTCCCCTCCATGGAAGAGTCTAAGCCTGTTGGAAGAAGAGAAGCACCTTCTCACAGAGGGTGAGGACAATTTCAGAGCCGGTTGTCAACCAGGCTGGAAGGAGACTATCATCATGGCCTCAGAGTGATCATCTGAGAGCAGGGGAGAACCTGGCAGCTCCTCTCCTGTCCATTCCGAAGCCTGGAACACGAAGACCTGGAAGAATCGATGAATTTCTAAGACAGGGCTGGACAAGACGTCGATCATGGTCCCCCAGGAGTCCACCAAGCAATTGTGGGTGACCATCTGAATAATACAATAAATAACTAGTGGATGGCAACACTTGGAGAAATGGCCTTTGCCCTGGAAAAGCCTGCCCAGGCCTGGTCTAGGGACAGACAAATAGAAAGTTAGTGCAAGTGCTGACAGAACAGGGGTGTGCCTGTTGCCCCTTCAAGGTCCACCGAGCATCTTTTCCCTTACTTGTGACATGGAAGATACATACACACACACTTGCATGCATGCACCCACACATGAACGCAGGCATGCACACCCCTTCTGAGGTCATACAAACAGGCTCTCATCGGGCCACCTTCCATGGTGTCTATTGGAATGTGAAACATTGTAACTAAGACTGTAGCTCTGGAGTCTGACGTACCCTAGTTGGAACCTCATTGTCATGCACAGTTGTGCCACCTTGAGCAAGTCACAGTCTATGCTTCTTCACAGTGAAGTGAGCCTAGTAACAGTACTTGCTTGTTGTGACAAGGACAAGAGATAATGCTCGCATGAGCGCTCAGCCCTTGCCTGGGTTTCCCTAAAAGGAAAGGGCATAAGACTCAGTTCATGCAGTTCCCACTAGTTACAAGGATCAAACAGGACCTTGGCCTCAAGATGAGTGCTGGCCTGTGTTTTCAATACTTGTCTCATTTCATTTAACAATAATTCCATGAGGTTGTTATAGTTATCCTTATGATAGGGGAAACAGGCCCAGAGAGGTTAAGAACCTTGCCCCAGGTCACACAGCCGATGAGTGGCAGCACAGAGATTTAATCCAGGTCTGTCTGCTTCTAAAGCACAAAAAAGCTCTTTCTACGCCACATTGCATCTCCAAGAAGTTCCACCTTGTCTCCTGGCAGGGAGATGGCTCATAGAACAGGCCCCAGGGTCACAGACCTGCCTTCTTCAACTAGGCAAGGCTGGCTAGGTGCTGGGCTATTTCTTGGCCTTCCTCATGGCCTGGGGTCTTGGGATGACAGTTGCCTCAGCACAGCTGGGAGGGCAGTAGCTGTGTTCTGATCAGCAACTTGGTGTCCCTGTCAGCTAGACCTGGTCTCCCCTAGCGTGACCTGAACCAAGGATAGTGTGAACAGTGAGGAGGGTACTGGTCTGGGTGCCTGCAGACTGTCTCAGTGCTGCCTTGTGGTCTGAGTTTAGGGACTTTGGCTTTGCCGTCTCTCAACCAGTCCCAGACTAGGCTGAGCTAGCTACTCACAAGGGCCGCTCCAGTTTGGGCCTATCGGCATGCTTCAATTGTTTTCTAGGCTTCCTCTTAACCCAGAGAGACTGGTTTCGAGCATGGGAGGTGGGTATTTCAACTGTCCATGTTCCTGAGACCCGCAACAAGGCTCCCCCAGAAGTGGTGATTGGTGCCGTGAAGGAGCAAGGATCTGGGCATCAGACAGACTGGAGTTCAACTCCTGGCTTCGCAGCTCCCACCCGAGTGACCTGGGCAAGTCGGGGCACGCTTCTGGGCTTTAGTCTCACCACCCATAAAATGGGAATGATGGGACCTACCTCACACGGTCCTCCTGGGAGTTAGTGAGACGCTGCACAAGGATCACGCACAAGACAGCGGGCCACCAGTGGGTGCCCGGAAGCTTTGGGTCCCTGTGCTCCTGCCTGTTGGGGTGCGTAAGGCCAGACTTGGCAGCCAGTGTTTACTCAAGGATGTATAGGTGGCTCCCTCCCCTCCCCTTGTCTCTGCTCCGATATGAGCCCCCCTGGCACACCCCACCCAGAACCATTCCCTGGAGATTCAGAGCCCAAGAGTGCTTGTGGAATCTCAGCCAACAATCTCAACTTCATTATATTTTCCTTTCCTTTTTATGATCATTACTTTTTAGATTTTAATTTCATTTAATCTGGATTTTGAACTAAAAATACCAACCCTGGAGATAGAAGTGCTTGCATTACGACCTTGCCTTATTCAACCTTCCACAATACAGGAAGTGCTTGAATAAGAGAACGGAAACAGCAGATGCTTCGTGTGATGCCCCGAGCCAGCTAAATCTCTGTCTGCCCCAGGAAGGGATGTTTGTGAAGAAATGGACCATTTTCTCCCAGAGTGAAGGGCTGGAATTAGGGCAGGGCTGCAAGAAGGCGCAGGTCCGCTGGTTTCCCTTCTCTAAATCCAAGGAAACTTTATTCCAGATGAATTCTTCCTGTGGTCCCATAAATCATGACCCCTGCTATGCTTCATGCATCTGTAACGGGAACAAGCAACACACTGGCGCACCTGGGGGCTGCCGTGGGCAGGGAGGCCATAAATCCTCGTTCGCCTCCCTTCTGCTTTCACAGGTTAGTGTGGGGGCACCTAGCTGGGGGGTAGCAGGGCTTTTGAAGCTCTGCTACCTTCTGAACAACCAAAGGCCCTGCCGGGGGCGGTGCCCCTGCTGTTTGAAGGCAGCAAAGGCAAAGAGGCGATTTCATGTGCTGTGGCCATTCTCCCAGGATGGTTTGCAAGTGTAAGAATGAATCAAAGGGGAAAGAATACTGCTCTGCTCTCTCCCCAGATGGTAGGTCCCAGAGCTCTGATGTCCCGGAGATGACCCGAAGATGACCATTACTCCTGAGGGCAGGGCACACTGTGCAGCTAGAAAAAAGGGGAGACAGAGAGACTCAGAGCAGAGCTTGCTCTGGAGCATGAGGACCCCCTTAGACTGCCCTACATCCCCAACCTTCCACCCAATTTCAATTTAGTGTCACTTTACGTTGGATGCTGTGGGCTTTGGGAAAATGTACAGCTGAGAAGTGACAATGTCCCTCCAACAGTCCAGTAGAAAAGGGGTTTCGTCCTAAAGCGAGTCCAGCCCCTGAGGATAAGAGAGGGTTCCCCTAAAGCAGGGGTTCCCAACCTTTTTATACCCTAAGGTGCATTCTAAAATATCGGTAGGGCGGCGGGCACCAGCTATTTCTAAGGATATTTATTATTGAACAAGAATAAAAAATAATAAACAAAAATAATTTTAAAATAATAAATTTATTGTACAAATTATATACACACAAAGAAACATATATACAAAACATAATACAAAGTAAATAAAAAACACACATATAATAAAATTATTTAAAAAAACATAAAAGAAAACATAAAAAAAAACAATCTGTCAGTGTGATCTTTGGCATTGCATTTCATTGGCCAGTGCCTTGTAATTAGGAGAGTATGACGACGACCCTGTTAGCAAACAATTATTAAGATGCTCATCGGTAAGTCGAGATCTATATCGTGATTTTATTAAATTCATGTGTGAAAACAGATTCGCATAAATACGTTGACCCGAAAAACGATTTGATTTTATATGCCGCTTTTTTTTAAATGGGAACCTTTCTTTGTCGACTATGTTCCATAAGTCCTCTGATATTAAAGATTTTAGCAAAATACTGTTCTTAAGGTTCAAAATTTCTAACTCTAGTTCTTCTGCTTTCCCCTGAACAAGGTCTGCAATACATGCGGCTAGTTCTATTACATTTATTTGGCAAGTAAAAGGATTGATACAGAAGGAGACAATTGGCTCAATATTTGTGAACTGCAAAAATCTCTCTTCAAACTGTTTTTGAAGCACTTGCAGGGTCTCAATAAATAATGACACATTTAATTCATTGTTACCTAGCATTTTCCTCATATATGGGAAGTGCACGAGAGACTTGATATGCAGATGTGATATCAACAAAGTCAATTTTGCTTTAAATGCATTTACAGAGCTTATCATTTCAGCTCTATTTTTGTCTTTT
>PVKE010021745.1:0-26213 GCA_004027555.1 Craseonycteris thonglongyai
AAAAAAAAAAAAAGAAATTGATTGCAGAAAAGAAAAAAGAAAGAAATCGATTGCAGAACCAAAGAAAAAAATAAAGAAATTGATTGCAGAACCAAAAAAAGAAAAGAAATCTATTGCAGAACCAAAAAAAAGAAGAAAGAAATCGATTGCAGAACCAAAAAAAAAAAGAAAAGGAGGACATCTAGTATTACATATCGAAAAGGAGGACATCTAGGAGGACACTTGTCAAGGGAGGACAGAACTTCCAAAAGGAGGACTGTCCTCCCTAAAGGAGGATGGTTGGTCACCTTATTTAAATGCATATTACTAAGGAAACAAAGCTAATCTGAAAAGTCTACATACTATTATTACAACTATAACATTCTAGAAAAGGCAAAAGTATGGAGGTAATAAAAGGATCAGTGGTTGAGGATGAAATTGAAAAAGGTAGAGCAAAGAGGATGTTTAGCACAGAGCAAATACTCTGTATGACACTACAATGGTGAATACATGTCATTATACTTTTGTCCAAATCTATATGGTGTACAAGCCCAAGAATGAACCCTAATGTAAACTATTGACTTTAGGTAATTATTGATGTGTTTATAGATTTTAACAAATGTACCACTCTGATGAATGTTGTTGATAATGAAGGAAGCTGTGCATGTGAGGGGTTGGGGTTAGGGTTATATGAAAAGTCTCTGTATCTTCCTCTCAAGTTTGCCATGAACCTAAAACTGCTCTAAAATATAAAGAATTTAAAAGATAAATATTGAGGGAGCTTCCAATTTTTAACAAGTAATTAAAAACAGTTACTAAGAAAAAACAGTACGTACAGAAAAGCAAGAAAAATGGTTTACCTTCATCTAATAAACCAGGGGTCTCCAACTGCTGGGCCATGGACCACTACCCGTCTGTGGCCTGTTAGGAACTGGGCCACACAGCAGGAGTTGAGTGGTTGACAAGCAAGCAAAGCTTCATCTGTATTCACAGCCACTCCCCATCGTTCACATCACAGCCTGAGCTTCACTTCCTGTCAGATTAGCTACAGCATTAGATTCTCATAGGAGCGTGAACCCTATTGTGAATTGTGCATGCAAAGGATCGAGGTTGTCCATCCTTATGAGAACCTAATGCCTTACCATCTGAGGTGGAGCTGAGGCAGTGATGCTAGCACTGGGGAACAGCTGCAAATACATATGAACATTAGCAGAGAGGTTTGACTTCACAGAGACGATAATAAATCAATTGCTTGCAGACTCACATTAAAACCCAAGTTCAGGGCTCCCACTAATTCTGCAGTATGGTGAGTTATACAATTACTTCAATATTTATTACAATGTAATAATAATAGAAATAAAATGCACAATATATGTAATGCACTTTAGCCATCCCAAAACTATCACTTACCTCCACTTGGTCTATGCAAATATTGTCTTTCACAAAACCGCTCCCTGGTGCCAAAAAGGTTGGGGACTGCTGTTAAATAAACTATATATTTCCTAATAATTACAACTTGCACAGGCCAAAATAACTATTGGAAAAACATCAACACCTAATATCTTCCTTTGCGTCACAAGTGTTTCTACATAACCCAACATTCCTCTGCATATGAAAGTCCTAACCAGATTCCTAAATGACGATGTCATTTCATTTCACAAAGTTCATCCTTTTAGAGGCAGAAAAATAAATATGAGGTTTGACAATTAAGTTTGCGAATTCACCCTAGAAAAAGTGCTGCATACCTCATTGTTAAATATCATTACAGTCACTTTCAAAGTACTCCCTGTGGGAAGCTATGCACCAATGCCAGCATCTAGTCCACTCTTCAAAGCAATTTTGGGGCTCTTTCTGGAATAGACATTAGAGCCATTGTCATATTACTCTTGATGTCCTGAATGTTATCAAAAATGTCCACCTTTCAATATTTCCTTTACCTTCAGGTTAAGAAAAAAGTCAGGTGAGTAGGTAGGATGTTCCAATACAGTTATTTGTTTACTGGTTAAAAATTCCCTCATAGGGTAAAGGGGAAGGTGGGTGGGAAAGTGATGGGGAGTGGAGGAGTAGGGAGGGGGCATCAAATATATGGTGATGGAAAGAGAGCTGATTCTGGGTGGTGAACACATAATGCCATGCATAGACAATGTAATATATAATTGTACACCTGGAAACAATGTAATTGTTATCAACCAATGTCACCCCAATAAATTTAACATGAAAAAAAAAAAAAACTTCCTCACGGACTGTGAGTGCCATGTGAGCTGGTGCATTTTCATGATTAAAGAGCCATGAGTTGTTGGCAAAAAGTTCACATCATTTTCATCTAACTTTTTCACGCAGCCTTTTCAGCACTTTCACATAGTCAACTTGGTTGACTCTCCAGTTGGTACAAATTCATAATAAACAATCCCTCTGATATCAAAAATGGTTAGCAATATTGTTTTGACTCTTGACTTGGACTGACGGAACTTTTTGGTGGCTCAGAATTGGCTGACTCCCATTGTGCAGTTTGATGCTTTGTTTCAGGGTTGTATTGTTACATCTATATTTCCTCACCAGTGATAATATGCCTCAAAACATCATCTTGTCTCTCCAAAATGTCTTGGCACTTCAACTGTCCTTTTTTTGTTCATCAGTGAGCCCCTTCAGGACCATATTTGCACATACCTTTTCCTAACTGTTTCTCTATCAATGTTTACTTGGTCTGCTATGCTTCTCAAAGTCAGCTGATGATTTTGACACACAATTCAATGAATCGCTGCAATGTTTTTGTCAGTTCTCCTCATTACTGGCCACCCTGACTTCTCTTTATCAGTGACGTGCTCTCTCCCCTCAGAAAAGTATTTCAACCATTTATACACTGCCATTTTCTTCATGGAATTATCCCCATAACATTGGACTAACATGTTCCTGATTTCACTTCCACTCTTGCCAAGTAGCAAGAATTTTAATGTTTGTTTGTTGCTCTAATTCAAGCGTCACAACAGCACACAAAACATGCAGCAACAATAATGAACATCACTCAGCAAGACACTGCCACACATTGACAAAAACACAGCTTTGAGACACTGATATACCAAGGTTATGAAACCTTACCAAGTTGTTTGTACAGTGCTGCCAACGTAAGCGCCTGGTGGCAAGATCAGAACTTACTTGTCAGACCTCATATTCAGTTCTGTTTTATGTAATCCATCTTTTAGTGTGAATTTTTACTTTCTCAAGTATCACTGAGCCCTTTCATGATCTGATTAGCATTATATCCCTTCCCCAAAACCTTTCCACCCCATCCCATAACCTGAAATGCTTATTCTAACTTCTTAACAGGACAATTCCCATTTTATAGTCATACAAACTACATCGGGAAAAAAAAAAAAAACTAACTAAAACTAATAGACTGAGTAAACAGAATAGCTTCTTATAACAATAAAAAATGTTTTAAACTCATATATTTGATTTGTCACTGCCTCCCCCCTCCACCCCTGCCTATTTGATGAACAAATAACTGCAAAGCTACTTCCTTAAATACATGAATGAATAGTGAATACAGATTTAGATCATGTCAGGCTGGATTTATAATTAATTCCACCATGATGTGTATAAAGCCAGAAAGAACATTGTTTATTTTTCCATATCACATTAGTCAGTGATTGAGAATATCACTAAGGTATTCACCACAGTCAAGCACACAATTTGGGTGCAGGGAGCTGCTCTTCCATACTGTCTAAGGATCCATACCATCCATCACAAAGCATTGCAATCAATAGCAGTTTGAGGGTTCATATGTGAATGGGCAACCCCATATTGCCCCAAGCAAATAAGGCAGTGGCTATCCTCCACATTTGAGCTGCTCCATTTCTCATAAAAACTATTTCTGGTGACTCAGTGAGTCACAGTCAGACCTATAAACTCAAATTGCAAGTGTTACATCTCAAAATGTTTCCAGAAAAAAAATTTTCTAATAAACGCCCTGGGTATCAATGACTAAAAGATAATATAATTCACTTCAATAACCTCTCTATGCAAATATCTTCCATCATAGACATTCATTCACTTTCAGCCTACCTCCTCCATACCTTGCCCCAGATATGAAAAAATGAAGCAACCTAGTAAGTTCCAATCACAATTAAGCAGTTTCTAACACAACCTGAGTGATCCCCACCTCATGATAGTTCACACCCTTGCATAAGCGCATCCCCTTGAGTATGAGCTGGACCTAGTGACTGGCTTTTAATGACCAGAATATGGCAAAAATGATGAAATGTCATAAGTCTGTAACTTAATCTCTTTTGCCTTGGTCACTGTATTTTGCTCTCTCACTCACTCTGAGGGATGCCAGCCACCATGTTGTAAGCTGGCAAGGAACTACAAAAGGCCTCTGACCAGTAGCCAGCAAGGAACTGAGGTCCTCAGTCAAACAACTGTGAGGAATTAAATCTTGCTAACAACCACATGAAAGAACTTGGAAGTGAATGCTCCCACCTAGTCAAGCCTTCAGATGAGATCACAGCCTCAGCCAATAGTTTGAATGCCACATGATGCGACTTTGAGCCAGTGAAGCCCAGATTCCTGTCTCAAGGAAACTGTGAGGTAATACATGTTTGCTATTTTAAGCCACTTATTTATTATATAGCAATGGACAATACAATTACTATTTAACTTGCTTTAAAACATAAGTGAGACTATAGACATAATCATCCTCTTCACATTTAGCGGCTTCATGAGTCTATCATTTGACCTGGTTTATCTCAGGAAAGTTGTATCATGGGTAATTACCAAAGTGTGACAAATACCTTGGAAGGAAGTGGGTATTAGGAAAAACAAATTATACTCATAGATCTAATATTTCACTCTATGAAAAATTTCAGTTGCCTTCTTCAGGACCTGATACTCACTTTCAGAGCATCCCCTTCATTGCCTTCCACCACTTCCAGAATTAGTGCAGCCAGGATATTAAAGCCTTGGCAGTACCCAACATTCTTGTTCCACCGGGCATAGGCTAAGAGGACCCGCTTCAACACAACCCTGTCCTGTTCAGCCTCCTGACCACAGTAAGAACTGCAGCCTGTGCGGTGAAGATCCTAAAATGAGATGAAAACAATATTTTTTTAAATGACTCCTTTTAACAAAAAACAAACAGGTAGTTATTTCTTTGCCTCAGCATTAAATAGAATCAGATTATCAACATGTATTTTAGTTTTTTAAATTTATATGCAATTTATACATGTAAGCCAAAACAAATTTCTTTTATTTCTTTTTAGTCGGGCAAATTTTCTACTTAAAATATTTCCAAAATTAACATAAATAGGCACTCAGAAATAATAAAAATTAAATAATAATTCCATATAACTTGACAGTTCATATAAAAAATATGTCTTATATAAAATAAGTCATTTCAACATATGTATGACAGATGGCAAAATCATTTCTTTCTACAAAAAATAATATAATATTTTCTATCAAAACTCTAAATAGTATTAAGGAGAAAAATCAAAATAGCATAAAATGCAACCTGTACTGTAGAGAAACAGAAAAAAAACATTCTATTCAAAACAGTAAAATCATTCTATACAAACTGTTGTATGAATTTGTGTAAAGTGAACAAAAATATTAATATTTAATCTGAGCAATATCTATAATTTTATTACCAAGCAGACACTATTATTTTCAGGTGCTAACGTCATATTACTGCCATAGCATTCAATTCAATGAGAAAATAAAAGCTCTTCTTAATAATGTGATTGTTACAAATGTGCATTGTCTTAATTCACAACTTAAACAGAATGAAAATATTTCAAATATGGAATACTTCAACTCGGAGAAACACATTCTGAAATTCCAAATAAACAGCTGAATTGTGAATAATGCAAAGCTTTTTCAAGCATACAACATATAATTCCATAATATTTTTTCAGCATTTGCCTGAAACAAAGCAAGTTAGATCAGAAAGCTAAAGTTAGACCAGTAGCTCCTTCCAGTTAGTGTTTCCTCCTGAAAAAAGAAGCTTCAAATCTGCCAAAACATTAGCCATCTTCTGGTGGCCAAAATGCAGATGTAACAACTTTCCTTTTAAAACCTCAGCTTGGCATCACACTGCAATTTACTCATGTAAAATCAAAAACCATGTGCTAGAGGCACATGGTCTGTCCTCTTATGTAAGAGAATAATAGTGGGATCAAATTGAATCAGCATCCTTTACTTTTGGCACCAGGCTCTAAGCAACTATAATACCCAGGTAGGCAAACCACAGCTGCCACCACAGATGGCTTGAACCCTTGGCAATCTGGTTTAAAGTAGACCTACCAAGTCAATCTATCTTCACAAATTGACAGTTAAGAAATTCTCAAAGACCCTAATAAGAGCCCAATTATTTTAATACATAATGTGTTTACCTTTAAATTTCTCAGTGACTTATATAAAAATCCAGTTAACAGCACTGACCCATGCTACAGAAAAAATAGGAATTTCAATCTCCTATCATTTGAGCAAGATAAATTGAATATCAATGAAAACATTTTATTCTTACTGGCAACATATACATTTATGAAGACAAGGTATAGTCAAAGTTCCCCATTAAAAAGCTATTAACTATTAAAATGAAGAGGTATAAAAATATATAGACATTCAGACGATATAGGTTTGATCCTCTTTCTAGGAAACATCTGGCTCCTAGAATCTTCCAAGTGAGGACAACAGTCCAAGCTCAATGGCATTACCTTGACTATCTGAATTCCCATTGAGTCATCATCAGGGTTACTCCTTTCATTAAAAGTGAAGCGCATGGTTTTGTCCCAATCAATGGCTATACTGTGCAAATAATGATCTGCCAAGGTCAACCAAACCTAAAATATTAATAAAGAGAAATGCTAAAGTAAAATACATAATTTCACCCTTCTTTATTAGAAATAGTCATTGTATCCAATAAGAAAATGGAAACTGTTCCTAAAGCAGATATAGCCTACAAGTAGGATAGGAATCCACCAATTAGGCCCTTTCATTTATTCTTTCAATTAATATTTGTTGAGATCCTGCTATGTACCAACCAATGATCTAGTTATTAGGGAAATTGTTAAGGAAACAAAAAGTATTTTTCAAATTTTATTTTAGTTCATTTGATTAGCTGTATTATGCTATGAGCTTGCTATATACATGGCTCTTAATTGCTGTCTATGTTTGGGCAAGAGTTGCCTGGTCATTCATGGAGAATGGGCCTTTTCTCACTAGAAGTGGCCTCTGTTTTAAATCATCACACACACATACACACACACAATACCTGACAGATGAATTCTGATAATGAATAACTTTTTTAAAAGAATCACTGGGTATTTTTATTCCTTTTATTATTTTATCCTGAAAAGCTGTTTCTGAAAAATGTATTTCATAATGCCATTTTTAATTTATATTTTGAGAAATCCTCAATGTTCAAATTCTAGGAGTATTAGACTAAGTTTATAAATTAATAAAAGAATATTTCAAGTTTTGGCATTTGAACATAATTTAGCAGAAATAATACTAATTAATATCTCCACCCAGGCTTCTCTCCTGAGCATCAGAATCTTATGTCCAAATTAACACTTTCAACTTAGACATCTAATAGGCATCTCATTCTTGGATCCAAAGCCAATCATCTAATCTACCACCACCCCAACTATACATACATACATGCAACCACACACATCTGCTCCTCCCATCTGAGTAAATAGTAACTCTACCCTTCTAGTGGTGGAGATAAAAATCATGATGTCATCATTAAAATCCCTCTTATATCTTATTTCAATTCAACAGGAATTCACATCAACTCAGCCTTCAGAATGTATCTAGAATCTGACCCCTGTCTCCCTCTCCACTGCCACATCCCTGATCCATCTCTTGCCTAAATTATTGCAAGGCTTCTATTGGTCTCCTGACTTCTGCCCTTATCCCTCATATTCTCAAGTTAGTAGCCAGAGAGACCCACTTAAAATATAAATTGTATCATATTATTCTCCTGCTCACAACTACCCAATGCCTCCCATCTCACACTGGGCAAAGTCCTACTACGACCCACAAGGTCCTACATGATCTTTCATCCCCCGAACCCCATCTTATTACCTCTATGACTCTCCTTCCTATTGCTTTCCCCCATTGTTAACTGCATTTCATCCACCCTGTCCTCTTGCTTTTGGTTGTATATTCCTGAGATGCTCCCACTGGAGTGTTCTCTGTTTGGAGTATTGTCTCCCAGGTAGCTGCATGGCCCGCTGATCACCTTCTGCAAGGCCATGTTCAAATGTCACTTTGCTATTTAAAATTCCATATTGTAACACACAAAGTACTGTAGAATTGTACACCTGGACTCTATGTAATTTTTACTAACCAATGTCACCCTAATAAATTTAACAATAAAAAAAAGTTCCACCTCCTTATCTTATTTTTCTGCTTTATTTTTATCCATGGTACTTATCACCACCTGACATGTTTTATTCGTTGTAAACTCCATAAGGATAAAAACTTTGGTCTGTTCTTTTTTTCCACTGCTGTATCCCCAGCACCTAGGATAGTATCTGCATAGAATAATCAATAAATATTTACTGAATGAATGAATAATAAAGAGAGACAAGTTTAAAATTACTGAATCTAGAATATCCTTTTTGACATTCCAGAGACTTTAAAGAGGGATAGAATGATGGTCCTTTTGTATTTTAGTCCTACAAGTACTCCTTACCTTTCTCCTCCATTCCTTTGGTATTCCCGTTGATAGTCTAGCAACTGCCTTGAGAGCATCATACCACTAGGAACAAAGAAGAAATATTGGCAGAGTGATAAAATTGACATGGATAAGTACTTTCAACCTTCTTTCCATCTTTATATTTGTAGAGTGTGATGACATCTGTACAGCACAGTGGGGTAAACATCAAAGCTTCTTTCAGCCAGATATAATTGATCTAAGGACCATGACTGCCCCAATCTGCCCCTTATGTACCCTTAACATGTCTGTGATCCAACTGCAGTGCACACAATGGTTGGGAAGCACTGGTTCAGAAATCAAAACATGTGTTAAGAATTCAGAATATCAGACATTTGGTTTTTAAATTTTTTTCCACATACTGTTAATAGAAAGTACAAAATTTTTCATCACAACTATAAACCCAGGCCACTTGTAGTTTCATAAGTTATATTATCTATAATTTTAAAAATTGATGTTATCTTATGCATATCAAAGTATATGATAATTTTCCCACTTTGAGACTATATCTCAGTGTACCCTGCAGAGACCTCAAAATAAGAGTATTTTCAAAACCAAAAATAAAGTTACCTGCTGAAAACCATTTTGACCTAAAGATGGCTCAAGAGTGAACTTCAACTTTGTGTCAACTCCTAAAAGAAAAACACATAAGTGAATGTTATCTTGGAAGAAAATAAATTATATCAAAAATAAAAGTAAGGGGAAGCCGGGATGGCTCAGTGGGTTAAGGGCTCACTTTGCAGCCCAGGGGACCAAGGATCGAATCCTGACCCTGGCCCGAGTGGACCCACATGCTGAACTGGGGAGTGCCCCCAGTTCGGTTCTCACCGGGGTGAGACCCTGGTCCAGTTCCTGCCCTGTGCAGCCCCACACCTGCCTGTGGAATGAAACTATGTGGAAAAAACCAATGATGTGGAACTATGGAGACTGTTCTGGGCCCTTCCCTTTCTCTTTGTCTCTGTATCTATCTATCTATCTCTCTCTCTGTCAAAAACAATAAAAATAAATCTTTAAAAAATAAATAAATAAATAATAAAAGTAAAAATTAACCTGATTCTGCTGAATCATCATGAAATTTTTTAAACATTTATTTTTACTAAGTTTTAGTCAACTTTGTTAAAAGAAAAAGAATATTGACTATTAAAATAGAAAAACATCCTATGGCAATAGAATGGAGCTTTTCACATATGATGGTTTCCACAGCTGTCTGTAGTAGTGCAAAAAAAAAAATGACACCATACATAGGCTTGGAATCATACAGATCTCCACTCAATTTTGGTTCCTAGAATCAAACAAATGAACTTTGTCTCAGCCTCTATTCTTTATCTTTAAAATTAGGAGAATACTGTCTATCTGAGTAGATTGCCATGATGATTAACTGTAAAACATTTAGCACAGTATCATATAATTAATATGTATCAAACTTAAGAAGAGAATTCTCTACTTACAGAATTTGTTTTCTAGGACATTTGTATGGATTAAGTCTACTAAGGAAACTTCACTGGAATATCAAAAGTTAAAAAATAAAGTCATGCCTTCCCACTTATGGAACCTTTAACACTCTTATTTGGAGATTTTTATACATTTTTAAATTCTGTCTTGATAGATTTAGTTATTGAAGGTAAAAGTTTTTATGTTTAATTATAGACTACAAACTAGAAATATAACTGATCTATAATTTTAAGTTATTTATGACTTTAGAAAAACTTCTTTGTTTCAAATCCCAAATCTATGGACTAGATGTAAATAAAGAGAATGTATAAATACTATATGTTAAATATTTATATTGAGCCTCTATTCAGAATTCCATTTTAGAAGTATGGGCTGTTGTTATTTGGGTGAAATTAAATGACATAAATTTATTCCCACATAAATTCTATTTTAAAAATAACCAAATCTAAAACTGTAATATATCCTTTTCTTACAATTTCAAAATCAATGAAATGACATTTTAAGTCATTTTCTAAAAGACTTATTACTTAAAAGTTCAAGGACCAAGATATACCAAATATTGTCAATAGCATTTAGTTTTACAATTTATGATTGTTGTTGATGATGACATTTTTGCTTCTAAGATGTTGACTGCAGATTAGGAATACTGAAAACCTCTCCACAACTCCCATTACTTAGCAGATGGTATGTAGGTAGGAACAATCTTCAGAATTTGTAAAACTATAATAATAAAGTAGACTTGTCCTTTTAAAAACATATATATGGAATCAAGAAGCTGGAAAGAGATGTGTCTGATTTGGCCCCATCAGTCCTGAAAAAGTACTGTGATTTACATGCGTTGGATCCTAGACTTCTGAAGTCAAGCTGTGTATCCCAAGAAGTTTTTTTTTTCAAAGCTTGAGGGACAAAACCATACTCTGCCTAGACAGAAAATATTTTCTCCCCAAAGATGCATTAAGTAACCCCACAGATTCTCATCACTCTGAGTTGGTTTAATGAAGTCCCGCCACAGTGCAGTGCAATGTTATAATGGTCACAAGAGTGCCTCCTGCTGGAGCGCAGGACTTAAGGCAAGATGAAACAGATCTCCTTGTGAGGGTGCTGTCCAGATGCAAGGTGCTGAATGGAGGAGCTCATAGTCGTGACGTTTGCTTTATTGTAACAAAGAGGAAATTCAGTCCCGCGCTGAATTATTTCTACTGACCTAAAAGCCCCAATTCCCTGTACGTATGACCAAATATGCTTCCTTGAGTTTTTTTCAGAGCACCTACTGGGCATCCTGTCGGTTGCCTTGCTGCGATGAAACCTGGCTGGGTTAGTCAAAACCACAACTATTTTCTCCTGATCAAAAATGAGTCACAGGACTTAGCTGGAAATGATCACTCGCTGCCTGCAGGCAAAAGCTGGAATCAGGTCATTTTCAACTCTTTTCTTCTAACTGAATAAGGGAGGGGAGGTTTATGTTTCATCTGATAATCACAAACCACTTTTAACTTGGGAAGGAGTTGTTTGTTTGTTTGTTTGTTTGTTTGTTTGTTTGTTTGTTTAAGGGTAAAGGAAGGTGGTGAATAAATACTACAGTCTCTGCAACTAGATACTTCCTTGGGGAGAAAAACAAAGGAACCACGAGGTTCGGAAAGGCAGCCACGCGTTCCATGCTTTGGGGCAGTGCAGCGACCACTTCTTCCCTACAGTTCAGGATAGCAGGTCCCTGAGGCACAGGGAGGCAGGGGTTGGGAGAGAACAAACCCGCCTGGAACACCGCTGGTGCCACCCCAGGGATGACTGAGCGCTGAGCACCGGTGTGAGCACAGCTGGCTCCCTGTGCGGCCACCCTAGCCAGAAAGCTCTGAGCTCATAAAACCCCGAGGAGAGTTATGCAGCCTGAACAAACAGAGATATGTAAACACCGGCTGAAAGTCAAAAGGGTCTGGCCTAGGACGGCCGGGCGCACTCCCAGACTTGAGCTGTAAGAGAGGGTCTCTAGGTTGCAGGAGTATTTCCTGCCCTCTCCCCACCTGGACATCCAAATTAGAAGATACAGGGGAGCTGACCCAGGCGTCCACAAGGCAGGGACCCACAGTACAACACACCCAATTTTTCCTTCGCAGCCTCTGCCTTCCTCTCGGTCCCCAATTATCAAACCTGTGCCTTTCTCCTTCTTGTGAAGCGGCAGCACAACTGGTTGCGCGGCCTCTGATAGCCCGGGCAAGGCGCCAGCACTTCCCCAGCTCTCCGCACAAGCAGGGCTGGACCGCACACAGGCCGCGGGGAGGGGCCCGCAGGCAGCCGACGGAGCCGAGCAGCGGGTCCCTCACGCCTTGGAGGCCGCTTCCCCCTCCCAGGCCGACCAAGCCCTGCCCGTGCACGGTGCGCCGCACCGGGTGGCCCGCGGGCGCGCTGGCCTAAGCAGAGTCCAGCTGAGGCAGCGGAGCCACGCTTCTCTCCAGCGCCCCAAAGGCAGCTCTGGGTCCTAACCTGGCTCCAGAGTGCAGAGCAGCCGGGGCGCGGTCCGGGAAATGCAGCTACGCTTCTTGAGCACATTGCTCAGGATGGTGCCCACACCACCGCCGCTGCCGCCAGCGCCACCCTGCCGCTTCAGGCATCTCCCTCCGCGCCTCAGGGAGCCGGTCAGCTTGTCCTGTCGCATCCGGGAGCGTCCCGGGCTCCGGTGCAGCCACCCCAAGCCTGAGCCACCCCCCGCCCCGCTGGCGTAGCGTTTTCACGCAGGCAGCTCCACGAGTAGGCTCAGTCAAGGGTCCCTCAGGAGCAGGGAGCGTGCAACCGGAGCTCGGGGGTTAAGGGGACCCGCGGAGCACAGCGGGAGCCCGAAGAGCGCGCAGGGCGGGCATCTGCAGTGCGGAGCCTGCACAGCTGAGGCAGAGGAGGGCTTGGGGCGGGGAGGAGGGCGGGAACGAGCGAGCGAGTGGGGTGAGGAAGGCAAGCTCCCGCCCCCAATCCCGGCATTACAGTGCGCAGGCGGGGCGGCTCTAGCTCCGGCGCGCGCCCCGGCTCCCAGCACCTGCGCCGGGGAGCCGCGGAGCCCAGGAGCCCAGGAGCGGGCGAATGAGAAACTGCGCTCAGGGGTCAAAAGCAGCGACAGACGTTTGGGCGCTTCTCTCAAGATCTGGAGGAGCTGAAGGGGGCACCAAAGGGTGCTAGTCTCAGATTCAGAGCACCCTCCAGGCGCAAGTGCCCACTTCATCTGAGCAACGTGGGAAGGGACAGTCAGCAGAACGCAGGACGAATCTGGCAACGCAGCAGACAAGCTGGCAGATGTCAAAGCCCAAGGTTCATCCCAAATCGTGTTAAACTCTTTCCAGGCAGCTTAGAGAAGCATGACAACCAAGTCAAAAAATAGTAATAATAATGGTTGTTTCTCTTGGAAAAATGGGCTTCAAGGGGGGAAAAAAGTGTTCCCATTTAAAAAGCAGTGTTTTAATTTTAAAAAGTGCTTCCTCCTTTCTCCAACCAGATATCTGATGCAGTAGTTCAGTACTAAGCTAGCATTACTGTAAAAAATAAAAATAAAAAAGTAATTCTTAAACTACAACCCTCACCAATGGACTATTAGTAATAAATATGAACAAAGAATAAGAAAGAAAAAGATGGGGGGGGGGAGTTCACAAAGATATTTGTTTGCTAACATTTAGAAAAGGAACACTTGATGGATAAACCAAAACTAATTTAAGGAGTATTTATGTGGGAGAGAACAGTGTGGAAGAGATAGGAATAAAAAACTGAGACTCCCCTGGATATGGCTTAAATAGTTTTGACTCTGGAATGTTATATATTAATAATATTAATAAATTAAAAGAACAACCTAAAATTGGAAATGAATGGAAACAGCCCTAACAAAATATTTCCTTGATTGCATAAGAACACAGAGAAAATAAATATGTTGCTTTAGAAAACAATATAATGACTGTACACGGATGGTGGTATATATTCCGAAGGCAAATAGAGCTGCAACAAAATCTTACTGTTCATTCAGAAGCATCATTGTCATTACTAATCTTGGCATTATTTTTTAAATTCTTATATATACTATAAATAATGAAAATAATTATGTTAATGTCACAAGGAACCAAGATGTTTTCAGTGTAACAGAAATACACATGTACATTCAAAGAAATTAAGTTTTTCTTAAATCCTGCAATAGTACATTTAAGTTGGCAATGCTATTAATAATATGAACTCATCTTTTCTCCTTTCAACATCCATGGGAGAGGTTTAAAAGTAAGCACAACCCAGCAGCAATGAATACCCTCACATCCAGGTGTGGTCTCTAAAAACCATTCTCCAGTAAAAGGGACCATGGATTCATTCTTTTGAGGTGTGACTGATTCCAGAACTGGGCCAGAAAAAAAGTACAAGATGAACCTAGAACATCTTCATGAGCTCAGAAAGGAAGGAAGTGCTCCAAAACCAATGGGGTCATCTCAAAAGGACACAAGAGCCACATGAATAGGCTCCTGTTGGTCAAAGACAGAACAATTTGAGCACCAAAAACAATGACCGTTATTGATTGAAAAGTATTGAATATTTTTTAAATGCATTCATAATGATATTCTGAATGAGCTTAAAAAAAAAGTCATTCTTATGACTCTGGCACACTTATTTTGTAAGCAGTACATTCCAGGCTTTGTGAAGTGCCCCCAGAATTTAAGGACAATGTCAGAAGTGATACAACTCTAAGCATGAAATATGCATTTCATATACAAGAATCTGTTAAAATGGGGAAGCCAGGATGGCTCAGTGGGTTAAGTGCTCACTTTGCAGCGCTGGGGACCGAGGATCAAATCTCCGCCCCAGCCCGTGTGGACCCATATGCTGAATTGGGAGCTCCCCCAGTTCAGTTCTCTCTCTGTCTCTGTCTCTGTCTCTCTCTCTCTCTCTGTCTCTCTGTGTCAAAAATAAATAAATAAATAAAAATATATTTTAAAAAAAAAAGAATCTGTTTAAATGAGATTAGTCATCTATAAAAATAAACCAGGATGATAAGGGATATGTAAACTATTTAGCTATGCCTGCCTTACTGAGGTAAAGATGCTTTGAAAAAGGCAGTCCTCTGCCTTGTCACTTTAGAAGATGAAGTCATTGTTTAATCTGGTCATGATTAACTGGCTTAGGTTTTAGACCAAGCTCACATACAGAAATCTATCCTTCATCAGCCTGATGCTTTTATAGTTTCAGTACATGTTTGTTTTCCTTTAGTTTTCCCTTAATTTTAATAAGATACCCATTTACTGTTCTGATCCATTTCAGCTGTGCTGAGAACAGTAATAGAAAGAGGTCTCATGTTTGATTTTGGCCATTTTTGTTTTTAGAAGGCTCAACAAGCTTTTGGCAGTAAAAAGGGTAAAGAACACCCAGAACCAAAGGGAGAGAACTGGAAGGAGTGTGGAAATCCAGGAGAACAAGCTGGTCACTGCATGTACAGTCTTGTCATCCAGAGTTCTCTCTCATCTAGTCAAACCTGAGAGGGTTTTGTGTTCTGTCTTAACAAGAGAGGCTATTTACGCTCAGTTGCCAGCACTGCCTGGGCCAGCAGGAAAGACAGCCTCACCAGCCCAGAGAAGGAATGCCATCTGATCTCCAAGATCGCCTCTGGGGTGCATCCAGCTCCCAGGGCTGGCTGGCATGTGCCATGCAGACCATCTGGCTCCCTTTGGCTCTGATGCCATGATCACCATGCAAATTTCTGATTGACATTTCACTTCCCATAGAGCAGGGGTGTCAAACTCAATTAAAACACAGGCCATTTGGTGTAACAGGCAAGATTCACGCGGGCCACATCACATTTACAAACGTCGCCAGAACTGAGTCAGCACGTTTATACACGCCCACAGGTCCCCAGGAAAGACACTGGGCCACGTGTATACTCACCTTCAGTAGTTAAAGGGTTAACAAGGGAATTGTGTGTATGGTATTGCCTCGATCTCCCCTAAGCGCTATTTTCTTCATAACCATTTTTTCTATTTTCATTTTATTTCAGAGCATCATGGGCCACAAAAAATTACCTCAGGCCGCCAGTTTGACACCCCTGCCATAGAGACTTTGCCGCATAGGAGAGAACATGCTGACCAGTTACAGCAGCCCATACCCTTGAGTTCACTCAACTCTCAGTGAGCTGAAGAAATCAAATTCCTAGATGGCCAGAGCTGAAGTCAAGACCCTACACTGCCAACCCACTCAGACGTGTGACATCTGACAACAAGGTACTCTCTCCGAAATTCTTCTTCAGATGCAATACCTTTTTTACTAGTAGTGACCAGGCTTGTTCACTTTCAAGATGGAAATTCTATTTTATCTCTCAGATTTATTACAGGAAAAACTGTTTAAAAAATAGAAAAAGAAAAAGCTTCCTTGAAAACATACCATTCTAGACTATATAGCAGTTGAAACCAGCAAAAGAAAAATAATTTCTTAAGAGTTTCTACTATTATAGCAATAAGTAGTAAAGGAATTAAATAATATCATTTTGTTTACATTGGAGAGAAAAACCAAGACTGCCAACTTTTATATTAATAGCAAACAGATAATTAAACGAGCCTTGAAATACAATGGTGTAAAAGCAGCTGTGGCACAAGCCTATTAGTATATTTATTGTGTGAGTCATAGTTTCTTATTCATGTCTGGAATATTGTTCTCAAAAAGCAAAAGATGTTATCTGAAGTCAACTTGCAGAGGAAACAATGCCAGCATGGACTTCGCTTGAGGATCTCAGTTGGTGAGATTTCTAGCCAGGCCAGTTTTCCATCACCCTTTATAACTGAGTAATCTTTACTAATCAAATAAAAGCAATGAGTTCATGTATGGTCAAATCTTACCTTGGCATAGTCCAGAACAATTATGTTTTAAGCTGAATTTGGAAAAAGAAGGCTCAATGAAAACTTCACATTGGATGAGCATCTGTTACTTGGTCTGCTAAAGAAAATGAGTGCTTTGGGGAAACACCCCGAATGTCCCAAGAGTCCAATACCTATGGAACACTCCCAGAAATGCAAGCTCCCAGGTGGAAACAAGGAAGTAGGGATCTTCAGGCATATGTGCTAGGAATGAGGTTTCCTTGAGAGCTAACTATCCCTTTAATGGGAGGAGGAGTAAGAAGCCAGAAAGAAAGAAAGACCCACCTAAGAAATAAAAGCTACGTTTGAATGGCTTCCAGAAGGAAATCAGGTCTCGGATTTATGTGATTTCTTGATGCTGCTATTTTTGTTTAACAGTAAAATCTTAAAATTAAAAGGGCCTACATGGGGAAGCCAGGATGGCTCTGTGGGTTAAATGCTCACCTTGCAGCCCTAGGGTCAGAGGAAGGAGTCCTGGCCAGGTTCCGCCCCCAGCTCGCGGGGGCGTGCCTCCCGTGCGGGAGGCCCCCTGACCACCTGTGTGGACCGAAACCATGAGGAAGACTGATGACAGTACAACTATGAAGACTGCTCTGTGCTCCCCGCTCCCGCCCCCTTCTCTCTGTCTCTGCCTCTCTCTCTGTCAAAAACAATAAAATAAATCTTTTTTTAAATTATAAAAAAATTTTTTAAGGCCTACATGCTTATCTTCAGCGACTGAACAGAACTAGTGGTGACCATTACCAAGAGAGAAAGCCCCAGAGCCTGCAGTGAGCAGAGAGGGAAAATGAAGGGAGCCAGCCTGCTTCGAGGACGTGGGCCCGAAACTCATCCTCAGAGCTGCAGCTCCCCGGCAGTTGTTTACAGCACTGAGACTGAGAGTCTCAAGAGATCTTCCCAGCTATCAGGCCTAGTGCTGTCTCTCACTGCGCAGGAGATGCGGGTACATCTTTGCACCATGCTGGTAGAAAGGCTGGGGGTCTAGTGGCACTAAAGTTACTGTTCTCTCTGCTTTCCCAATAATTTTTGAAGGTCTGTGAGCAACTCTTGAATAATGAAAGTAGTATCTCCTAAAGGGACAACAATTGTGGCCCTAACCATAAGAAGTTAAACACTCTCCTTACACCTAAAAGTCAGGCCTTAATAAGTAGTTCCTTTAACTCATTATCCAGAACGGAGTCCACACACTATGAGTTCATGGTGACAAGTATCATAACCATTTTCCCCTCATGAAGGAGACAGAGTCAGGGCAGCAGAAAGAAAGTGAGGAGGAGGAAAACCTTACAATTATCTGACGCATCACATTAAGTACTCAGGACATTCTTTTGTATAATTTTCTCCTCTTAGTCATAAAAGTCTATTTCTCCATTTGAATACAGGCATTCTTGAAGACAATTAGATGTGTCTTTTATATTTTATTTCGGAGAAAGGATCCTATCAAGCATGGAACAGAGAAATTTCAACATTACAATACCAAATCCCACCCAGCACCGTCTTCTACCTCCTGATAGTCCCTGTCTATGCTTTCTCAAGACCATCCCCTTTAATCAGATATTTTCAAAAACGAAATCACTCCAACACTGCCCCTAAACACAGTCAAATATTTTGGATGAAGTATTTTAAGAATAACCAGTTTTATGTACAGACTAGAAATTTTTAAGTTAAAAACTTATCTAATAAAATAATTTAATTCACAGCTGGAGAGGAAGTCCAATTTCATAGTACCATATTTGAAATGTACTTAAAACCTTGCAGTCAGGTCCACATAGCCTGAAATGGATAGCTAAGCCTGAAATGTATAGCTAACCCAAGATTTTAGAAATCATCATATAAGTCTTCTTGGCCTGTTACTTTCTGTGCAGCACTTTCTTGCCACAAAACAAATGAAATTGATTCAATAACACTTTAGGTAGGTTTATGTTGACCATATAAAGACATCTTTATATTTCTTTTATTGCTTCATTTATGAAATAAACATTTATTCATCAACTGTTCTGGAAAACGCATTGTGCTACATATGGTCCATGAGAAATAAAAGTGTGAATTCAGTGCATTCTCTGCCCTCAAGAAACTTACAATTTGGGGATGACAAGATAGCTCAGAGAGCTGAGTGCTCATCTTGCAGCCCTGGGGTCCAAGGATCAAATCTTGGCCCAGCCAATGCAGACCCATATGCTAAACTGGGGTGTGACCCCAGTTCGGTTCTGACCAGGGCGAGCTTCCCATGTAGGAAGCACCTGGTTCAGCTCCCACCCCGGGCGTGCCTCCCATGTGAGAGGCCCCCAGCTGATTCCTGCCTGGTCCCTGCCCAGTTCCTGCCCTGAGTAGCCTTGTGCCCACGGGTGAAATGAAACTATGTAGAAAACTTGCAACTATGGAGACTGCTCTGGGCCCTCCCCCTTCTCTCTATCTCTCTATCTCTGTCTCTCTGTCTGTCTCTCTCTCTCTCTGTCTGTCAAAAACAATAAAAATAAATCTTAAGCTTACAATTTACTGAGGTGGTAATAGGACAGTGTGAAAAATTCATTTACTTTACTAGGGGAGGGATAGCATTATCTCGACCTCCTCCTAAGTATTATGTAGTTCAATGTTTTCCCAGAGCTTTATGTTATTGAACTATTAAATTTCACCTGAAAGCAAGTCCAGGACAAAGCTCATCAGTGTTAATCTTACAGTTGTGGTGTTCACAATTATACTTTACTTCCACATCAGGAGTATAACTAGAAGACCCATCACTTTAGAAGATGAAATCATTATTTAACCCAATCATAATTAACTATTTGGCTTCGATTTCCCAACCTTTTACACCAAGCCATACTAAGATTCTTTTGACCCAGTCAAGGAATATGAAGGGAGAGGTTTCTCATACCTATTGATGCAGATCAGTTTGGCTTAGAAATATATGTTCCCAGAGAGAAGAGTGATGCCTTTTAAAAGAATATGCTTAATTTTGATGATGAGAAGAGAGAAGTATCAGGAAAAGGAGAGATTAGAATCAACATTAATGTTGGCTTGGGTGGCCTGGGAGCCTTAGATCTCCCAGTTGGATCATTCAGAAGAGAAGACATCGAATGTGTAAACTAATGAGGGAGTATGTGAAAGCACCATCCCAGCACCTAAACAGGCCCTCCAGGAAGCAACATGTGTATCAGCAAAGTGCAGGCTATGGAGAATTCTAACACCCATACTTGCTACCTCCATGTCCTTGGGCACATTAATTTCTGGGTTTCAGATCCCTCATCTTTAGAATACACAATACTGAGTTTGTGAGAAGTAAATAGCATAATGAGAGTCAAGACTAGCACAGTTTAGTGGTTACCTGAGGGTAAGGGGGGAAGTGGGTGGGAGAGCTTGGGGGAGGATTAGGGAGGGGGAATCAAATATATGGTGATGGAAAGTGAGCTGATTCTGGGTGGTGAGCACATAATGCGATGTATAGACAATGTAATGTAGAGTTGTACACCTGGAAACAATGTAATTGATATCAATCAATGTCACCCCAATAAATTTACCAATTTAAAAAAAAGGGACTAGCACAGTAGTCATACAAAGCATGCACTCAATACCTTTACATTTGGGTGTTCTCCTTTTATTAATGTTTGTTGTTAATGTACAAGATAAAGGTTAAGGTGGCCCTATTAGTCTACCTACAAGTCTGCCCAGCAGAGGACCCAAGACCTGACCCATAGAGAGAGCATGGCTAGCCAGAACACCACCTGCGGTTCTCACCAGACACTCCTCTTTTACTTTCTTACCCTGATACACTCAGTCACTGGGAGGAATATTGAGATGAGCTTCCTGTATGCTCCAAAGAGCTAAATCAGAACTGCTAAATAGGAGTTATAGAGAGGTACATAGCAGCAAACTCTAAGAATGCACTAACTGCAATAAAACAGATAGCCTTAGGAGATCTTAAATGTCCTATCCTTTGGACATCTCAAGAGAAAGCTACAAGCCCAACAGTCCGGAGTGCTGTAAAGAATGTTTGAAATGAGAAGAGGTTCAACTATTAATACCAGTAAAATAGCTTCCAACACTATGATTCTGAGATCAATTTAACTGATATTCAGTCTATTACACTGTAAGAATTCTTCAATCTAATATAAATGTTGACCAACTGCAATACTTGGAGAATACAGTTTGTATTCTTTCATTTTCACGTAAACTGAAGTTTAAGCAACAAAAAAAAAAAAATCTTTTGGTTTCGGTCCTTATTAAGAATTTTTTTAATGTATTATTAAATCTTCTTGACTTTAGGGGAAGCCAGGCTGGCTCAGTGGGCTAAGCGCTCGCCTTGAAGCCCAGGGACTGAGAATCGAATCCGAGCCCTGGCCCATGTGGACCCATATGCTGAACTGAGGTGCGCTTCCCATGCAGGAGGCCCCCAGTTCGGTTCTTGTCCCATCCCCGGTTCGCCCCCTGGCTCAAGGGGGCATGCCTCCCATGCAGGAGGCCCCCAGCCCAGTTCAGCTCTGTGTGGTCCCCGCCCACCTGTGTGGAACAAAACCATGTTTAAGACTGATGACCTACAACCGTGGAGACTGCTCTGGGCCCTCCCCCTTCTCTCTGTCTGTCTGTCTGTCTGTCTGTCTGTCTCTCTCTCTCTCTCTCTCTCTCTGACTTTATCAAAAAATAAAAATAAAATAAACAAATAAAAAATAAAATTTTCTTGACTTCAAATGAGTATTCTGAACCAATCAAATATTTATGTATTTATTAAGAATCTTGCATTATCCTTAGATCATTATTCTCATTGTATAAGACTCTATTGGAAAGAAATTTCAAATCATGTTAGGAACTACATTACAAAGAAAATGCATGTCTCCTGAATTATACAGGTGACAGATACTTGGGAGTAAGAGGAATTTTATAATATGTCAATCAATATAGGCTTTGGCATTGTAAAAGATAGCATATCTGATTATTTACATTCATTTTTATCTTTACCTACATAAAGATACAGAAGTCCACCAGTGTATCCTTGGAAATGGCCATATGTGTGTTCTAGTCTTTGAAAGTCAATCTAAAGTTTTAGTAATGGAGAAAAAACTCCTAAGGAAGCAGACAGCTCTTAATAAATACACTTTCTATGTACTTCTCTTCTAGAAGCAATGTAAGTGTGGCCTATTATACCCATAGACTTAATATACAGTGCTGGCACCTTTAATTACCACTGATTTTAGTCCCAGCTTACCTGAGTGTCACTGGTAGTATGTCAGCATCAATCGGGTATGCCAGTTCCTAGAAAGGGAATAAACTATGTCTAAAAATGTTACCTCTAGTTTCTCTAAATTTTAAACCTCCCTAATACTTGAAAACTAAGACACAAAGTCTATTTTAGAAAAATTCCAAATAATTTTCTAGCACAGGGCCCAATATACAGTAAAACCTCAGTAAATGTTTATTTAATTGCATCTATGACACACAAAGACTATCAGATTGGGATTCTGATGACAGGATATTTATAAATGGTACCTGCCTTAACACCTCTATTCCATACGCCACACTTCTCCTACACCTGATTCATCTATGCCTTTGAATTATTTATAGGCAGACCTTTTCCTTTCAATAGATCATAAACTCCTTTGAACACAGGGACTAAGGCTTATTCATTATTGTAGCTCGCCCATCCCCTGCCTGCAGCTAACATGGTACCCTGTACACATTAAACATTCAACACATGAACATTAAAAATAAAGATCAAGGAAAGCCGGAATGGCACAGCTGGTTAAGCACTCACTTTGCAGCCCCAGGGACCGAGGATTGAATCCGGTCCTGGCCCATGCGAACCCATATGCTGAATTGGGGTGTGCTTCCCATGCAGGAGGCCCCCAGCCCAGTTCCCACCCTGTGTAGCTCCCACCCACCCGTGTGCAACAAAAACCATGCCAAAAACTGATGATGTACAACTGTGGAGACTGCTCTGGGCCCTCCCCCTTCTTTCTGTCTCTCTCTATTTCTGTCAAAAACAATAAAATAAATCTTTAAAAATAAATAAATAACATCAGGGGATGCTAGAATAGCTCAGCATATTGAGCTCTTGCCTTGCAACCACAAGGTCCAGGGATCCAATCCTGGTCCCAGCCCATGCAAACCACATGCTGAACTGCAGCACAACTGGTAACCGCTGAGATGGTGGTGAAGGTTCTCGCCTGCCATGCATGAGGTCCCTGGTTCAGTTCTCACCCTTCATGACCCACATCCACGTGTGTGGAATAAAATTGTGTCACAACTAATGAAGTGCAACTATGGAGACTGCTCTCACCCCTCTTTCTCGCCTCCTCTCAAACAATAAAACAAATCTTTAAAATAGAAAGGAAGAGAGAGAGAGAAAAAAAGGAAGAAAGGAAGGAAGGAAGGAAGGAAGGAAGGAAGGAAGGAAGGAAGGAAGGAAGGAAAGAAGGATCATAAACTCATCCTGAAAAGAGAGGCATGTTTTCCCACTTATTAAAAACAGTAAAATAAAAAATAAAAAAAAGGGGGGCAAGCCAGGATGACTCAGTGGGTTACGCATTCACTTTGCAGCCCTGGGGACCAGGTATCAAATCCTAGCCCAGGCCTGTGCGGACCCATATGCTGAACTGGGGTGTGCTTCCCATGTGGAAGGCCCCCAGTTTGGTTCTCACCCTCCGGTTCAATGCCTGGCTCAAGGGGGCATGCCTCGCATGTGAGAGGCCCCCAGCCCAGTTCCCACCCTGCATGGCCCCCACCCACCTGTGTAGATTGAAACAATGTCGAAAACTGTTGTCATACAACTGTGGAGACTGCTCTGGGCCCTCCCCTTTTTCTCTGTCTCTCTCTGTCTCTCTCTGTTTCTCTCTGTCTCTGTCAAAAACAATAAAATAAATATTTTTTTTTTAATGTGTCAATTTGCCAGGACTATATTTTTAAAGATTTATTTTTATTGTTTTTTACAGAGAGAGAGAGAGATACGGAGACAAAGACAGAAGAAAGGGGAGGGCCCAGAACAGTCTCCATAGTTGCACATTATTGGTTTTTCCACATAGTTTCATTCCACAGGTGGGTACGGGGCTGCACAGGGCAGGAACTGGGCCAGGGTCTCGCCCTGATGAGAACTGAACTGGGGGCACTACCCAGTTCAGCATATGGGTCCACTCGGGCTGGGGCTGGGATTCGATCCTTGGTCCCCGTGGCTGCAAGGTGAGCACTTAACCCACTGAGCCATCCCGGCTTCCCCAGGACTATATTTTTAATGGAGATGCACAATGAAAGAAGCAAGAATAGGAGAACAATAACTAATTACAATGACCATGTACCAATTGTATACTGTGGATCAGGCATTGGGGCAGGTGCTCTAATTATCTCATTTTAACTCAACAGGTATTATTTCCCAAGCAATGGGAAGATAAAGGAAAATGTACACATATGAGGGCTGTCCAGAAAGCATCCAACTACGTAATCATTCTCATTGTATTGACAATAGCTGAATTTTTTCCAGACAGCCCTCGTATATTGTCAGGGTAATTTTTTACTAGGCGTAGGAAAAAATGACTGAAAGAAAATATAGTTATATGCAGTTCATTTGGGGTGGTGGGAATATGGGAATTTATTATTCCTTGTACTTTTCTTATCTTCTTTTATTCCAGAAGGAAGGGTCAAAGAAAGGAAAGAAAGAAGGAACAAACAAGTAAATGAATGAACAAACAAACAAAGAGGTTAAGTAATTTTCCCCTAATTTCATACAACTAGTAACATTTAAGATTTGAACCCAGGACTCTCTCATTCTAAAACCACATTCCATCTACTAAGTCAATAATATATAACCAGATACCTTTTATCTAAGCAGGATCAAAAACGTTTCGGAAGATCTAAAAGGAGACTTGCCCATAGCCCCACTTATATTACCAAGTGAGTGAAATGCCCATCATTTCATCAAATTCCCCTTATATTATTTATCTACTAAAACAAACAAGGTACTAATAGAGAAGACAAAGAAGGTACTTCAACAAAGTCAGCTTAGCATGGCTAACAATAAAATTCCATGATGCCAGAGCGAACAATGAAGTTCTTAGGTGAGCGAGGACAACCAAAGTCAGCTGTGCCTTATATCAGGGGTGGCCAAGAAGTCGATCGCTATTGACCGGTCGATCGCGAGGCCAATTTTGGTCGATTGTCAATTGCTCGCAATGTCTGGGGTGGAATTCCGTGTACCATGGACTTTGAAGCAATTGTAGCTCTTATAACTCGAGTGGCGCCACTGAGGCGCCCGACTGATTTGAAGCAGCAACTCGAGCTGCGACGCTGCCGCGCCAGGCTGATTTGAAGTGCCAACTTGAGCGGCGCCAATACAGCACCCAGCTGATTTGAAGCTCCAACTTGAGCGGCACCAATACAGCGCCCGGCTGATTTGAAGTGTCAAATCATAACATAAAATCCTAAGAAACTGACAAAATGGGGTATCAGAGTTTATACTCTAGCTCAGGGGTGGCCAACAAGTCGATCGTGGTCGACCTGTCGATCGTGAGGCCAATTTTGGTCGATCATCGATCGCTCACAATGTCTGGGGTGGAATTCCATGTACCATGGACTTTGAAGCGATTGTAGAAGACAAAACTTTCTAGCAATAGTTTAATGCATTCTGGGAATTTGCCAAAGTCATAAATTCCTAGAATTCTGACAGCCTGACACTGTGATCTCCGCCCACCCAGACAATACATTTTGACTTATGTGTTACACTTGTCACCGGATGCAACGCGTGAACGCAACAGCTACGACTAGTCTCATCGAAGAACACAGTCAGTTAGCTTGAATATTTGGTAGTGTCATACGTTAGCTTCTTTTCTTTTGTATTAACAGTATTATTATCCATCAATATTATTTATCCTCGGTGACCACGTTGAGTTTCAATTTTTCTTCAGTTTAAAATGTAAGTACCTTTTCTTTGTTTTAAATTAAATTGCTTTTCTTACCTATCTATTTACTTGATAAGTGAGCATTCTCGGCAACAGATCTCTAAACTGCGGTCATTACACTGAGAGAAAAATAAGGTACAGTATTACAAATATATTAGGAATAACAATAATTCTATTTAAATTAAGAAGTCAGTATTGTAAACTGTAATAAATATATTGTAACTTTAACATACTTCTTGTAAATTTGAATATATCTATATTAGATTTTAATATACTTGTATTGTTGTCCCCGATCGTAATATGCAGTATTGTTATTATTTCTCTCAATGTAACGGA